>BOPP01000058.1:2267978-2278182 GCA_017312745.1 Gryllus bimaculatus | reverse complement strand
CGCCTCCCCCGCCGCCGCCACCGCCGTTCGCTGGCTCGAGAGGGAGGTTAGCTTATGACGGTAACAGCTGGCTGGCGCCAAAAAACCCAACCGACGTTTAATATCCTGAGTAACTCAATTATGGGAGCCATCAAGAAGGATTTGTCGTCGTTCCATATGATCCATTGATGGCAATAAGGCAGCAAATATTGCTCCACTCCACGGCGCGGCTGCGGGGCGATGGGCCTTTTCTTGGCTCCCCGCGCGCGCAGCCGCTACGGAAGCGCTCGCGCGGGAAGGCCCCGCGCCGCGGCCCTGCGGAACCCCGCGCGCGCCGCACTCCGCTCGCACAATCCAGGAAAACAAAGGAGATGCTGTAAACATTAGTGCGAAAGTGTCTGAATTTAGATTGATCGCTTTGGTGGTAGAAGAGTCCAAACCATCTTTCAATCAAACGTTTTTTTTTTAAATTTCTGTTTTTAAGTAGTTTAATCTTAAGGGAATAATTTATCTTTAGAATTATTTTAAAATTTTGTAAAATTCGAGCTAGAAATATTGATGCGATACGTGAAGATAAATATTAAAGTTGAGACTTTCTGTTATGTGAACAATATTGTTTTAAGAATAAGCATTTGTTGTTTTGAACATACATATATACGTAAATTAGCAAGTTTTATTATATTATGTAAATTCACTGAAGTGAGGTACCTCAGCTAGGTGACTCAGAGGAGTAGTTAATGATCCTGTAGTTAGTATCTTTGACCGGGAAGTCCTTCGGTTCGAGTCCCGACAGCGGCAGGATTTTCGACACTAACTACATATCTTCATATCATCGAATTCAGAAGCTGTCTGGAGGAGTATTCACGCGGCCGGCTGCTCTGATCGGAAGCTCTCCGTGATTTCTCCGATCAACACAAAGTGAATGCCGGAGTAGTTCCCTAACAAACGAGGCACGGACCGCGCGCGATCTTTCCTTCCTCTTCCTTGTCCCATCGTTACCCCGCTGGCGGAGATACCTGGTTAGGGAAACACGCTAGCCAACGGGTAGAATGGTGCAAAATCTCGCCATCCATCGGGAGAAGCTTAACGCCACCACCCACGATAAAACATGCCCTACACTTATGGGACTAACGACCTTAGCTGTTTACTCGCCCGGACCCACTAATCAATCAATTGATTGAAATGATTGGCCAGTTGGATTTGATGATGAATCGTAAGCCAATGAAACATATAACTCAATACTTTTTGAGTTTGGTAATATATTTCACTTCAATACTTTAACGTTGTTCTACCTATATAGGAATACTATGAATATTTAAATTATTTCATTACCACCAATGTGCTGCTTTTCGACAGCTAAAATAGCCTATCTTTTCGTTTCTTTATTCATCTTTCAGTACGTATTATTTGAACATTGGTGCTGAAGAAAATCCTGAATTTAGCATCCCATCAAACCGTATGACTCGTAATAAACCTACGAATTATTACATGTCATATGTAAATGACATTATTACATTACATTTATGAAACGCGCAGTTTCTCCTCCGCAGGAGAAATATCCATCATTTCTCACTCCATTGCTTCCGGTTCTCCTGCGCGAGTGCTGACATATTCGCCGGTCACGGGCCATCGCATGGACAGATCGCCCGCTCCCTCTCTTTCTGCGAGCCCATAAGTTGGCGGAACGCAGTTGGAAATAAGGGGCATTAGGATTTAATATCAGCCGCAAGAGTTCTCTAAATTAGGCTAATAATGCATACCGTCATGTAACACATGCGTAGATAGACTTTATATTGAATGCAAAGTTATTCCGCTCCCCTCCTCCCCCCGCCCGCGCCGAGCACACATGTGCTTAGATATTGAGTGTACGGCGGAGCTACGGCGCGATGGCCCCCGCAAATGGGACGAGCTGGGAGACACGTGTGCTACATAACCTCTTTGCTTCTGGACATAAATGTACCTTCACTATGCGCATGTTTTGTTGAGTTCTCCTTTTGCTTGTAGTGGTAGGAGTGGAGTTCGGGGTGAGTTACTATTTTTTTAGTAATTCAGAAGAATCGAAGCTGCATGTTGTTTACCGAATCAAATAAGTTTTCTATAAATAAACGGGAACGAAAATGTCTAGTTTTTCAAGTGTCGCAAATTTCGCGTTTTTTAAAATTTTATTAATAATTTATTTTGTTTGTTTTATTGTTAAACTTTTATTCATATTTCAACCATTTATAGTTAAAATGTTTGGAAGCGATTCTGGAGATTAAGAAAACATGCACTGATGACATTCTCCCCAATACATCACATATAGTTTTTACTATTTTTTGACTAAATAAATAAACTAAACCTCACTGGGAAGGCAACTACCGCAACAATCCTATGAATGAGATGTCATTATGTGTTTGTTTCATTGAATAGTAATATTATCATTGACATTGTAATGTGATTGTAATCCTTTGACGTAGTCCGTGATCAAGCTAGGTTTTCTTTTTGTCTTTTTTCCGCTCTGCAGCCACGCTTGCTCATGCTTAGTTGAGACTCTTGTGCAGCACTCTATCTTAAGCTGTTAGAGAAGCGGAACTGTTCACGTGCCCGAAGAGTTGTCCTGCAAAGTGTCTTATTTCGGAGTATTGTTGTGAGATGTTAAGGGCACGGATCATTTAAATCGAGTGATAACAATTATGCTGTCGTTTTATAATATAAACTGTTCAATTATTGTCTAAACTTATTTTGTGTCGTATCTACCGCGACCTATTTTGCATATTGTACACTAAATAATAACAATTTATTTTCATTTACACACGTCACTTGCACCTTTAATCGAAGCGACCAACAACCTGTAAACAAATGTATTTACTAGGCTAGGACAGCCTAGTAAATACTGACTCCGGCCGCGGAAGCCTACGCTCTCATCTGTAAACAAATGATGGACTCAGATGGTTCTCTGATTACTGTGTTTAGGATGAGGTATACTTACTTTCAGGAGTGTTAAGGAATGTCAGAAACCAGAGGACGCATATACTTGCAAAGCAAACTCGTAAGAAACATTGTTTAAAAGTAATAATAAGCTATTCCGAGTTAATAAATTAATGGTCTTAAGTATGGGGCTAAGTAAATTGGTTAGGGAGAACTTCCAAAGTAGTCCTTTAAACCTCATTAACGGCTTAGAGATTTGTTCCCTCTCCTTGTAAATTAATTAAAAATTAAAGTAATCGTAAAAAAGTATGCCTTATTTTCATGTACTAGGTACTTTTTTGCAATATTACTTTTTTGTAGATTAATAGACATTTATTATTACACTCTGAGAATATTATGTTATTTAACTCGTTTAATATTTACATTCAAAACATATTGAGGTTAATAAGTAAAAAGTGCTTTTTTTTAAAAAAAAAAATATCTTATATCTATAAAATAGAATGTACATCTACGAAAGTGACTATACAAAACCTGTTAAACAACCTTTCTGTTCTTTCATATTAATATACAAACAACTAAAATACAATTTGCGCAAGAATTGTCAACTCAATTAATCACCAATGTATTTCACGACGTTCTACTAATCACTTCCACAGAGATGCGCTAAATATTAATTTTTTTAACGAAAAAGAGACCTAAGTCCATCCTTAATGCCGATGATATCGATTACATCTGACAGAAAAAAATATTCCCGCAATGCAGACATTGTTTTATATAACACTCACTTGTTAGAATTTTTTCCAATCAGTGCTTTACTTCCGATGTCCCTTCGTGCAATTTCTCCGGCCATCGTCGCTGAGCCTCACTGTAGAACCGAGGGACCTGGTCGCCGAGCCACCGATATTGTTCTCGTTATGCAGGCGGGGGAATATCTTTACATGGGCGTCGGCTGGATCGCGGCTCTCACCTCGCAGCTTTACATTCGCGCCAGCTCTGGAACATCGTAATACCCTGGGAGGCGCTTATCGATTCAGAAGGAGGCGAAGGTTTTGCGCGTGAAGACGGTGGAACCTCGCCGCCAGCTCCTCCGTTGTCTGCCTCTCGTTTCTCCACTTGCCGACGCTTCAAGGGACATACGTACGGCTTCACAATAAAGGTAGACATGAGCAGGAAGTAGAGTTGAGAAGCCAGGTAAAACTTTAAATAGTCAGCTGAAGATATTGTTATAGTTCCAAAGTTATTTCATAAACATGCTAAAAGTATGTACTTATCGGTTGCGTATTGAAAATACATTATTTGAACGACTTGTGGATAGGTAACGACAAGCCATATTTTCCCATGTTGAACATTTTTAATTCTCGCATACTACTTATGTAAAGAGAAAGAATTGTAATGCTGCAAAGAAGAACGGCAATTTTTCGACAGAAAAATACAAAGTCTTGGCCCCTGATGCTGAAAATGGATAATTCTTGCTCTTCTGGGGCGATTTTAAAAACATACAACCAAACCAAAAAACCGCAGAATTTTTCTGGGAAATTCCGTGTAGCAAAAAAGTTCAGTTCCGGATGATATCCTAAAATCAGGATTTTGGTCAAAAATATTGGGATCAAAAATAAAAAAAAACGGAAAATGTAGGTTTTTTAATCAAACACATTGTATAAAATGTCGATTGAGGAGAAACGAAAAGAAAACCATCGCGTTTATTTAAAAAATTCTGTGTTCTTTGAAAACACTATCGTTGTGTGAAAAGTTAGTTCGTATTAAAGAAAATGTGTATTTTTGTTTTTGCGAGCTTCTGATTTCTCTGATCGGGTGCTTTCAAATAAGTTATCACGGCAAGAATTCTGGATAAACAAAATGTTTAGGACTAGACCAAATGGCGAAATATACAAACATGGTGACCATAAAGCCATAGAAAGAACAAATTCATTGTAATGAATATAGTTGTTCAGGTGAAGAATATTGGAATAATACAGTACGGTAAGCTTCTACGATGGCTCATGGGTAGCATACCAGTTTCCCGTGGCGTGATTCTGGGTTCAAATGTTCATTCGAGGCAAAAATAGTTGTAGCTTTTCTTTATAATTCCGTCCCTCCGTCCAACTGACCACTCTTCACAACCTGCTATCAAATATCCTTCCACAATTTCACTAAACTGAATCACCCTCTGAATTTATGTCCTTTTCATTTTGAGGGACGATTAAAGACATTTACGCTCTTTATCACAATTTTAATTCTATCCAAAGTATTTCCAATAAAAAAAGAATTTCTAGTGATAGATATGCGCTGCACAACTGAAAAGACGTATTATTTCCTTTAAAACTTCAGAATTTTAAAAGATGAAGAATGCTTATTGGTTACAATTCTTCCATATGTTGTCTATTTTTAGAAGTTTAAATTAACACATATACTTATCTAAGTGAATTCACTAATATAAACTTAAAAGGGCATTTGTTGAGTTATTTAAAAACGGTAATAATTTTAGTGAATTGTTCAATCAAAACTTTTCAAACAAGCTTTATCATCATGTTTAAAACCCATTTTCAAGTGTTTCTTTTATGTTTTACCTTACATATACCTTGTATTATTGTATAACAATCCAAAGGTTGCCAATGATTAAAATGTTTTGTTTCCGTACAATTGAAAAATTTAAGGAAACTTAGGATAGTTTTGATCAGTTATATTGACTCCAATATATCGAAAAAATATATAACTTTTATATTAAAATGATTAATTATAAAAATATTCACAATTGTATTGCCATTAGTTGTCATTAGTTAGCAAATGAATACAAACTACTTTGTTTTACACATATGGTTCAATATCGGCAGTGGACTAATAATATTGGTGTTATAGTACATATTCAATGAATTGTACGCGATATCCAAAATCTAAGTAAAACAGAGATCACTTATGTTCTACAGTAGAAATTGTTGGTAAATTGCGAAATCAGTCATTTGATTAATGTCTAAAGATCCCGGAAAAGTAATACATTTGTGGCCACGTCTCGGTTGATTGAGCTGACGTTTCCCTGACGTAATACATTTTATGAAAACTTACTTTCATTTCATGAAAACACCTAATAATAACCTGCATGCAATGCAATCGCCAAGATCTACAGCACAACTTGATTTAAAAGAATCGGTGATTGGCATTTAAGACTGGATTATTGAAGTTGCCAGGAAGCAAATTTCTGTTAAACACAACAAATACAACCGAGTGAAGACAATAGCTTCTCAGAATAACTAAATATTTTTAAAATTAAATAAATCTAGTACTAAGTTGTATGAATGGAAAACTTAATAGCTTGTTCTAGAATGACTACTTGCATCATTATGTTCAATGGAAGATACAGTTTCTTTCTTCATCATCAAAGTATCTGAAGAGTCAAAAAAACTAGTACAGCTGCCTAATATCGTTTATCGCCCCTGCGAGCTTGCAGAAGTGCTTGCAAAACGACCTGGCATGAACTCGACAATGACTGAAGAAGTGCTGGAGGTAATTGACACCATGAATCCTGCAGGGCTGTACATAAACTCGTAAGAGTACGAGGGGGTGGATATCTCTTCTAAACATCACGTTGTAAGGCATCCCATATATGTTCAATAATGGACATGTCTGGGGATTTTGGTTGCCAGTGGAAGTGTTTAAATCCAAAAGAGTGTTTCTGAAGCCAGTCTATAGCAGCTCTTGCCGTGTGGGCTGTCGCATTGTCCTGCTGGAACTGTGCAGGTCCGTCGGGATGCTCAATGGACATGAATGAGTCAGAGTCGCCAGTCAGAGTAGTATCTAGACGTATCAGAGGTGTCAAATTACTCCAACTGCAAACGCCCCATACTATTACAGAGCATCCACCAGCTTGAACAGTCCCCTGCTGCCATGTAGGGTTCGTGGATTCACGAGGTTGTCGCCACACTCGTACACGTCCATCCGCTCGAATCAATGTGAAGCGAGTCTCATCAGACCAGACAACGCGTTTCCAGGCATCAACAGTCCAATGTCGGAGTTGACTAGCCCAGGCGAGGCATAAAGCTTTGTGTCGTACCGACACCAAGGGTACACGAGTGAACCATCAACTCTGAAACCGAAAATCGATAATGTCTCTAAGAGTGGTTTGCTACGGAATTTGGAAAGCTCCAGAATGAGAACATATCTCAACAATCACACATGAGCAAACCTTCGTTTTCAATCCTCATAATATTTTTACGTATTATATCATTAAAATTCATGTGATTTGGACAACTCAAGGAAAGACTAATTTTATAACAGAAACGTTGACTCTTAGAGAATCTTTGTAATAATTAACCTACACTTAGGAAACACTAATTTTGTTTACATTTTCAGTGATTTTTTTCTTTCATTACTAAATTATTTCTTTTTATTTCAGACCATTGAATCATACTATTAAATTATTCTATATTTTATCTCTACTACATGCTATTCTGTGCCATATTCATAGCAAATAAAATATAACCTTTTGCGATTTACGTTTGCATATAGAAATATCCACTCAGCCTCCCAGACTGAAGATTCTATCATCTTTCTAGAAAGTAGAAACTGCTGTTTTACCCGTAATAATTTAAAATGTTGGAGTCAAATACCTCCCAGAAATGTCTACTTGTGTAACAATATAAGAAAACTCCATTTCTTTATTGTACGCCCTCAATGGGATCACCCGAGTACTTGAGACCGCAAGTTTCAATAATTTCTGTTACAGCTTAAGACAAATTTATTAAACAATTCTATTTATTAATGTAAGACATTTAGACTTCACAAAATCTCTCTGAGTAATCCTTTCCACTCGCGTACAAACGCAGAATATCCTTACACGGGCCTCAAGAAACGATATATACCCGAGTACTTCATAAAGGTTTCCGTCAATCCAAATCTCGCATATAATAGAAATTTCTGTAATACTTCAGGATTTTATCAAGTAGTATACTCGTATAATCTAACATTGTAACGATTATAGTTTCCATTACAAAAGTTCTTTAACTAAACAAGAAAATCAAATACAAAGCATTCGCTCGTTATGATCACTAAATATAATAACACCATACTTAACATGATTCTAAATTATCTCCCACATTACAAAACTTTAACGTAATTCCCAACGGATGACACCGATTCTTTCCTTCCTGCTGGAAAACGTTCCAATATAAACGAAATATCAATAAATAAACTAAACAAACCCTTCCAAAACACTTTTAGTTCCAGAGTAATTGGTCCTAAGTACCAACAAAAAGTACCAACTTTAAAAAAATGGAAATCCGGTTCAACAACGTCCTGAACATAAAAAAGGCTATTCACCCACCCGTTTTGGCTTCTGCCCAGCATAGTCCACCGCTAATCAACTCTTTTGAATTACATAGGAAACAGCTCATGTAGAACAGAAATTATAAAAAAAGAAAAAAAAATATTTCATTGCATCTTTCTGGACTAGGCTTACGTAAAGTGAGACATCCTGCAGATGGTTGGAGATTTATTCTAAGCTTAAATATTGAGAGTGAGGAAAATCATCGAACACCGTCAGAAATCAGAAGGAGATGATATTCTCGTTGAATATTGTCGTTGCTAATATTTCCAACCTTAAAATGTGCAGAATCAGTCAATCAGAGTGAATCAATCCCAACAATATATCGGCTAATGTAAAGTCTCAAGTGCCTCAAGGGAAAGGAGCACAGAAGCGAAATTTGGGCAGGGTATTTAACAGAAACAATGAAAAACAGCAGAGGAAATGGCAAACGAAAATTGGATTACCGCAAATTAAGTATTGCGATATGCGACAAGACTAGCAAAACATGGTTTCCACCATATTATATGCAAACAAGAACGATTCTACGAACTGACTGACACGTGTGCTTGAATATTCTTTTCCTAGAACTGCGAACCATACCACATTCAATGGTGCATGAAGAGAAAAAACACGATCAAGCAGTACGCCTGAAAGGGCTGGAAAATTGGGAACACAGCCCAGACCTAAAAAAAATTACATGTGAAGATAATGAACATCATTGCGCTTCAGTTAATAATAATAATAATAATAATAATAATAATAATAATAATAATAATACTAATGTGCCTCAAACACGAAAAGTCTGCCGACTACAGTCAAAATCAAGGACCGAGTGACCATCTCCCGTCTGCTCTCATCCAAGGCCTAAGACCAAATGACTGCCTCCACTCCTCTCAGCCTAGTCGAAGGACCAAGTAGCCATCTCCCGTTCGTTCTTATCCAGGGCGACTGTTTCTGCCCTTCCCTGGAATCCTCATCAACGGAATTTGCCTTTCCTTCGATAGCTTCACTGTCCTCTATCTGGCCCAACTGTGGCTTGAAGCCAACTTCAGTATGCTAGTATATTTCAATTTTTTGATTCGGTTACGAATATCCGAAACTGCTGAACTATGTAAGGATGAAAAGTATATTTTTACATCTTCATACTGATTTCATTTGGCGCGAACTTATTTGTTTTATAGCTCTGTTTTTAAAATAGGATTTCATATAATTGAAAACCCAGTAAATTAAATTCCACTTTTTATTTATTTTGGATTATATTCCGTACTATAATGACATCTGTACTTAGAAATATTCAATCAGGAAATACTTTCGTCGATTACTTACATGACTGTTTTTATAAAGATTACTAAGGGGGCGAATTGTGAAATGAATTCAATTTATTTTATGTCATTTTCTTCTTTAAAATAATAAGCACGTCAATTTTTAGAAGAGAAATGCATTTAATAACCTTACAGTCAACGAGAATCGCTCATCGTTTGCAACAATATGAGATGAAATGTGTTCTGATGGTAACGGTCGTGATTATAATAGAAATATACGAATTTACAGCTAAAATGATGGAAGTAGTGAGTGGTGATGAAAGTGAGCTGAAGATGGCTGACTGAAGCAGCAGAGGGTTAAAACCAGGACGCGTGCGCGCCCCTTACTGCAGGGTAACGTTCGCAAGATAGGGGCACGCGCACTTGAATTTAAAAGGACGAGGAGGAGAATATGAAACGGTTCAGTTAACACGCTCTTTTCATTTAAAAAATAATTTTTAGAGTGGGGAAAAGCGAACTTTCATTATTTTGTGCTCTCGACTGCGAATAATGAAATTAAAAAGTCATACTTCTAATTGTCTGCGTGTATATAAGCTTATATAATTTTTTTGTTCGGAATAAAAATTCGTTTATAACAAAATTTTTGTGTATAACAGCTCGGCGGGCACACCTAGCGTATTCCAATTAAAATGAATAAAGGAAAATATGATGTAGCCGGGGTCGACGGCGGTACAAATGTAATCTTTTTAAACATTCGCCG
>BOPP01000058.1:2240933-2252518 GCA_017312745.1 Gryllus bimaculatus | reverse complement strand
TGTATAAACTTTTGTTTCTTCACTAAAGCTTGAAACATTAGTGTTGCCCAAAATATCATGTATGATCAGATTTATAGAACTTAAAATAGACACACATAAGAAGTTCATCGCTGGATTCAGTTATTATTGGCATTAATACCAAATGAATACTTTGTAACACAATTAATGTGAAGTTTGGATCAATCCGAAAATACACTATTGTAGTTCGTCTTCACAAACTAGTGCAATATTTTGTTTACTTTTCTTGTATCGTCCCAATAAAATTGTGTGTCATTTCTGGAGTCTGATAGAAGTATACTATGTTCTTTTACTATTTGTAACAATTGATTTGGTGACATTTCTCTCGAAACAACTGAACCGTGCAATATGTATGAATTCCATTCACAAGTGTACCACTTTCTATTTTTATGTCTATATAGAAAAATATTTTATTCAGCGATTTAATACCATTATTCGCCCTGGCTTAAACACAGAGATGTTTTTTCGAACAACACCCCACATCCCTATTGAATTTCTTCGCCTTCTTCACACACGGATACCACCTTTGCTCATTGCCTCCCTACGTCAGCACGAAACACCCCAGCGCAGACCTGCGCACTTGCCAGTCTCCTCTTGCCAAAAATGAGCGAGCCCTCCCCTTCCCTCTCGTCCCGCTTCTGCTCCACCCCAATTTCCTCTCCGCACCGCCCCGCCTCACTCTGCCCCGCTCCACACCGCTCCGCCTCACTCTGCCCCGCTCCACACCGCCCCGCCTCACTCTGCCCCCGCTCCACACCGCCCCGCCTTCACTCTGCCCCGTACCACACCGCCCCGCCTCACTCTGCCCCGCTCCACACCGCTCCCGCCTCACTCTGCCCCGCTCCACACCGCCCCGCCTTCACTCTGCCCCGCTCCATCACCGCCCCGCCTCACTCTGCCTCCGCTCCACCACCGCCCCGCCTCACCTCTTGCCCCGCTCACACCGCCCGCCTCACTCTGGCCCCGCTCCACACCGCCCACCTCTCATCTCTGCCCCGCTCCGCCCCGCTCCGCCCCCGCTTCCGCCCCGCTCCGCCCCGCTCCACCCCGCTCCGCCCCGGCTCCCAACCCCTGACTCCACCCGCTCCACCCCGCTCCACCCCGCTCCGCCTTCCGCTCCGCCACGGTCCATCTCGCCCCGGCTCCGTCACGTTCCATCTCGCCCGCTCCGCTCCACACCGCTCACCCCGCCCTGCTCCGTCCCTCCCACTCGCTCCGACCGCTCCACCCCAACCCGCCACCGCACCACTTCATTCCGCTCTCATCCCCGGCCTCATCCCGCCTCCCGTCCTGCCTCCGCTCCGTCCCTCTCGCCGATCCTCCCCCGCTCGCCCTGGCCCTTCCCACCGCTCTGCCCTCACTCCGTTCCTTCCCGCACTCCCCGCCCGCTTGGCCAGGCGTCGCTCCGCGCCCCCAGCGACGCACAGGTACTCCCCCCGGCGCGTCGGCGCCGCCATCCCCATTCATGAGATGCGGGCGTCCGTGGAATACGCAAAAAGCAGTTATTCCCCAAGCGGAGCTTTGTTGCCTGATTTATGCGTCGTTTGCGCCACCTCAAATGGATATTCACGGGGCCTCGCCATTGATCAGTCCCAATACCCGATCGATCCAAGGAGCTGTATTAAAATCCAGTTCCGATCTTGGAACTGTTTGAATGTGAAATATCTGCCAATTTCACGGCGGGCTGGATTTCTTTTTTCACGAGTGCTGACACGCGCGTTAGCTTTCGATTTATGTGCTAGAAGGAGTGAGGAGAGCGCGGCGAAAGAAAGTAATAATTTAAATGCGGGGTCGGCTCTGTCGGGGCGAATTGTCGGTGTGTAGTGCTGCAGAAGTGTTAAAGTGCCGGCAGATGCGCGCTCTGGGCGGGGCGGGAGGCGGGGCCGACGGCGGCGGCGCACAGTGGCCATGAATGTTTCCTCAGATGAGCCTAATTGACGACATCCGAACTAATACATTGGGGAATAAAAGCGTGACGGTTTTCGTGGAAGAAGAAATTCTTACTCCACGTATTTACGACACATGAACAGAAAGAATTTCAGAATGGATTTAATACTTTTTCCAATGAATGATTATAAACGGATTGGAACTCAAAATTGAAGTCAAGTTATGTAGCCTTTTTATGTTTTGATGAATTTGCATGTTAAGTCGTGATAATTGAGCTGAATATTTAGATACATAAATTCAATATTATCCTAGTTATTAGATATACAAATATAATATTATGTGAAATATGTAGGTTTTACGTAATTGTTGCCGTTAATATCTCGCAAAAAACAAAAATATGTCTTGATATTGGCTTAAATATCTATTTATTGTAAACGGAAATAAACATTAAGATTCTTTAAAATTTTGTTTCAAACTTATTTTTGTTAAAACCGTGACTTGTCTTACAATGCTTCTTTATTCATCACCACAGCAACCATGAAATTAATTCAGCTTATTTCAATAAAACAAGTTTTTCCCTTTCGGACTCCTCTGATCAGATTCTATGAAAAATAACTGTGCTTTGGAGAGCGAAAAGAAACTGTAAGTCAGAAAATTGAAAGTAACTTGATAAAATGCATTTTCAATGATATGAAAATATGTGAACAGCAGTAATGGGTAATTGAGTTGATAAGAGTTTGAAACTCTACCGGTATAAAAATCACGACAAACAAGTAGAATTTGTTTATTCTAGACGAAGGGTTTCTTGAATGAAATAATGTATGCTCGTATGAAATAATATGCATAGTTTAATTGATAATTTTATTGCTTAATACACTAACAATTGCACGAAAGAATAAAATAAAAAATAAAAAAAGGATTATATTTAGAACAATTAATTTTTGAAGAACACTCACAATGTCCGTTAATTTGAATTAAAATTTGATCAACGTACAGAAGTAGTTCTAGTAACAAACTCAGCTGCATCTACCAATAAACGATCCAGATCTATTAGTTCCTATCTCAAACGATGCAGCAAGGAAAAATCTAAATGTTAGCTTCTATATTGATTTTTAATACATTCCATTGGACATTAATACATACTCCTATACCTTGAAGTTTTTTAGTCTAAATTGCCTTAAATTTGGGAATTTGTTGCTGAGTAGAAGTTTTAAGAAACGAGATACCGTTTCGTGTTTGGTCTGTAGAAACGTAAATCGCACAGCTGAAGTTGTAGATATGGCCCTTGTTCCTCGAACAAATTGCTCTTGACTATTAATTTTTTTTCAACTTCGTTTCATCCTTTTTGCCGTATTAAAATAAATACATTTTTGAATGAACTATTCCTTGTCTTCCAACTTTATAAACAACCTTTTGCATTACAAGAAATTGTTGACAAAATGATATCTTACAGCACAGACGTATTTGCCATTTATGGCACGAATACTTGACACAGTTTTTTCACACAGACATAACGTATCCGGGACGTCACAATAAAGTTTCCAAAAATTAACTTTTATTCTTTTATGAATATATAATGCAGTTATACAAGAAACTAGCGTATGCAACTGGTAAATGATGTTGCTTTATTGCAAATGTACAAATTTGACAACTCACTCGACACGCCGCTCGTTTTCGTACAATAAAGTTTAACATTATAAACCCGTTACATAATATATTATTGAACTTTTCTTGAGCAAACAATGTTTTTCAAAAAGCATAATACTAGTAATTCAGTGCTTTTTGTCAGAATGAAGAAAATTATTTTTATTTAATATAGACAAACTAAACTTGTAGGTCTTCATTACCGTCCCTTCGGAATGTGAAATCACGCGGAAATATTAATCTCCGTTGGCCAGAAACCATAGCCTTACTTAATCCTCCGTATACTGTCAATTTGAATGTTTCAACAAAACAGAGTTCTACGAAAGAAACCAAGACATTTAAGACACTCGCCTGAGTAAACTGGAACACCAGAACAATATAATTTGTCCCTCTATACTTATAAAATTTCAGGAAATTATAGGTACAAAGAACTGTATTTTAATGAAATTGTCGAAGCAGGTGATTGAGAGTAGGATATGAGCTTTCAACTGCGTATCACATGACTAAACAACTGTTAAGACCCGATGATCTGCGCCTCGTAACCACTGTGCGGCAGAAGCAGCAGCAGCAGCGACATCAGCAGCATCGGCGACGACGTCGACCGCGCCCCGCCCTCCCGGGCGCGCCCCTCCACGCCCCGCGCCTTCCCTCGGCGCTATTTATCACCGCTTTGTGTGTGGCCCGCGCGTCTTGTAGGGCGGCGAGAGGCGCTGATGTAGAAGGGCTCACGGCGCGCTCCGCTCCGCACCGCTCCGCTCTGGTTCGCTTTGCCGCTGCGCTGCGCCGGGCTGCGCTGCTCGCGCGCGCTGATTAATGGTACCTCTATGCAAATGCGCGGATATTGCATAATAAGATAAAAGCGAACACGACTTTAAACGCCCTCTTTAGCGCGGAGATGGCCGCTGCGAGCGCCCGCCTGCCTGGGCGGTAGCCCTCAGCAAGGGTTTCCGTTGCGCCCGAGTTTGCGCCGCTCCGCTGGGCCGCCCCGCCCCGCCACTCTCCTCCCCGCCACGCCACGCCCCGGGCGCGGAGATGTGCTTTTGAATACCGCGCCATATGTATAAATGCCCTGTTGTGGAGGTGAATAGGCGCAGGCGGGCGTGTGACTTATGAGGAACTGATTTTTCTCATTATTTTATAGATGCGGATGAATATTGTCAGTAACGTTTTTTATCCGGTTGGTGCTTCAATATTTTCTCGGTATGTGCTATTTTGCGTGATAAGCGATCTGTTTTAGAAGTTTAGATACGTTGGATTATGGAAATAATTTGGCAGGTCTATTTCGTTCCAATAAATAGATTGTCACGACACACGTAGTAGTTACGATTAAGATTTTTCTTGCAGGTCTTTTCGTATGTTTCATTAATAAAATTAAGCACGGATTCCATGCTTTTGTAAGTGTTTGTCTGTTTTCAAAATATATTTTCACATTATAGAACTTTTGTAGTATGTTTTATTTTTGTCTTTCTGTGATTAATTATCATGGTTCATTTGATTTTACGGATAACTTTCATAATTTGCTACTGAAGCACGTTTATTGGTTTCATAATATTGGCAGTTATTTAGCAAACTGGGGTTCACTGCTGTTGAAATGTGATCCAAATTATTTCACATTTCCAAGGAA
Source organism: Gryllus bimaculatus (assembly GCA_017312745.1). Lineage (NCBI taxonomy): Eukaryota > Metazoa > Arthropoda > Insecta > Orthoptera > Gryllidae > Gryllus > Gryllus bimaculatus. The sequence goes on along the minus strand of BOPP01000058.1, from coordinate 2,247,345 downwards.
ACAATAATTAATTATATCGTATAATGTTTAGACCGTTAATTTTTGAAGATAATTTATTACGCACGTTTTATCTCAAACTGTAAACAAATTATTAAAAAACTAAAATATATATGAAAAATACTTTAATTACATTACGTAAGTAGGTTAGAAGTCTCTAAATAGATTATCATATGTAATATTCATGTGTAATTATAAAAATTAAATATGTAATTGACGTATGTGCTACTTTTGAATAAAAAATAAATTATATACATAATTGCAAAACTTTGAAAGATTGAATAGGTCGAAGAAGAATTAATAAAAATTAACAAACCGCACGTTAAACAATTCACAATTGTGATAGACTTTTGCAGATATATTTATCGGAGTCGAATAAAGATATGAGATTTGTGAGCGAAAACTTTAAAGATAAATTAGGACAAAAATTAATACTTTATCAAATACTAATTATGTTCCAGAGAGGAAAGACAATATATTCTGTAAAAATATTACAATTCAAGTTGCAAAAAACATTACACTTCAGGGATCAAATAACAAAATTTAAAATATTAATTTCAATGAATATCTTCGTATATTGTATATATTGTATTAATTAATAGACGTATTAACCTGTTTTATTAGGAAGTGGTGTAGTGTTGAAGATATTCTCGGAAGTAGAAAATGTAATATCTGGAGTAGAACATTTAATTTTGTAATATTAATTTGTTTAATGAATTTTAATGTAAAATATTACATTTAATATACGTTTAGTTTGGAGGATATTAACAAATAATGAATATTTTTGAAAATGAACAAATTTCTTTATATAAAATATTTACCAATAGCACATATGCTTTTCAATAATATTTAACTTTTACGTGTCACATTCATTTCTATCCCTTAATTTACAAGCATTTTTATTGTAAAATCTGAGTGTGATAAGACATTATTAATCGATAACTTTTTTCTACTTACGATTCTCTCATTTGATGGCTGCATTCCGTTGCATAATGATACTCATTACGATAAAGATTTCATTATTATACAGGTTATTGACCAATCACAGAGAGGTTTACAAACTAAGTATTGACATTTAATTAATCATTGAGAATCGTTCTAGTAAATGTTTCGTTCGATTGTGAATATTAAAATTGTATTTAATACTATATTACTCTTGTCTGTTTTAATTTGTTTTATTATTAGTAATTTTTACGTGGAATATTATTTAAAATAAATTAGATCGTGACTTCTCCATTCTATGTGACTAGCGCAGTGTTGGTGGTAGAGGGAACATTTGACTGTGATTAAGATCAGAACGCAAGTCATTTTCTGCTATATATCGCTGCCGGTTGCCCTTAAAAACCTGTCAATTCTCTAGTTTAAAATGTCTAGTGAATGCGAGCTTGGGTTGGCACCTCCAGTATTTTAAGAAAAAGCGAAAATGGTGATCTCGGAATTATTGCCGCAAAATTTGTTCTCTCTCACTGGCGGATTGGTAAATCAAAGCCACAGGCTGCAGGGTAGGGTAGCGTAGCGGTCCGCTTGGTGACCTCGGCTGAATGATGAAAATTATCACCCGTAGGCGATAGAGGTACATTGATTGCGGCAATATTGCGTTATCCAAGTATAGTCTTTAACTTTCTCAATGCAAATAAAATAATATTCCATGTAACAAAAATTACGTTCTATTTCAGTGATATGCGCGAGATTTTAAGAGAAAAAACGCACGTTTTGTTTTGTTCGTGTTTGTTAGTATTTCCTTCGAAATTGTTATTAAACTTGCAAACCAAGAACTAAATTAAGCCCAAAATAACGAGCCGGGTTTTTCTTGAAACAAATCCTGACAAGGGAATTGCGGAAAACAACTCTACAAACGCCCTGAATTGCGAACGTCTTTCAAGGTCTTTTTTGTTTTTCGCTGTTGTAGATCTGCCTTAATGTTCGAACGGATGGTGAAGGATAGAAAGCAGGGTGGTTGGCAGCACTGCACTATTCTTCCGCATGCAACTGCGGTGGAAAGCTCTTGGAACACCTTCAAGCTGAATAGATGTCAAAGAGGAACATAATGGAATCGGTAAGTTTTAAAACCTCATTCTAAGTTTTTATTCTTTTTGACATTTTAGTTTTATGCGAAAAAATGAATGTTGAATGTTATATACATTATTATGCATTAAAACCTTGTAAGTCTGCTGTGTAGAATGGACGTGATAGAATCGTTAATTTGTGCCTTACAATTAATATTCCTTAAGTCACTGGCAAAGTACAAATAAGGTATTCTATAATCCACTTCAACACCTCTTACTTCCTCTCTTAACCCAACTTGCACTTACCTACTATGTTGTCAGGGCAAGAAAACTTTTACTTGTACTTCAGGCAGTTAGTTGTGATTGTGTTTTACATTTACAACTTGCGAGATGATACCTCCGTTATTCGCTGTTACCTCGAAGGTATTGCAAATAAGGATCTGATGGGGTATATTGATTTTAATGACTATATTAAAACGATTCCTGAATATGTAAATTATTTACATATCTCGGATGAGTATCTGCTCAATTCAATAATAATGCTGATGAATAATGATATTGCTCCTTTCATAAGTACTTCCCAATCATAGGCCATTACTTTCTTCCTTGTGACAGACTTTTCTGCCATCAACAGGAAAGTAAGGAAATTTGACAGACACATTAATGGAGTATGCCTCGCAACCAAATACCTTGCTAATGCGTCCAGGAGTAATATATTTACAATCGCAGTTGTAGAGGGTAATTATATTGTTGATTATAAAATAAGGTGTAAATCTTTATTAATTTTTGTACTCCAACAACATAAATACTCACATCAGTAAGTCATATGAATATGAAATTTGTTTTTCCTTTAGAACAATATCAAAATGTAATGTTTTCAGTTTTAAAATATCGCAAGTCACAGTGGTTTACACTTACGTAAGGGGAAATTTAATGAGTAAAAGACGTTCATAAATGATGTATTTGCGTAAGAAATAATCGTTAGAAGCAATATATTTTACAAATAGTTTATTGTGTATTCAACACTTTTTTCTGTCTTCCCCCAAGTTTACCTTTATTGAATTACAGGATTTCAGAAATAACCGATTCAATTGGTGTGGCATTAAGATCTTCAGGTGAGCAGAGTTGAAATCACACTTCTCAGTGAACGTTGAAGCATGCTTATACCTCCTGGTGCTTAGCGACGGCCGGGTTCGCGTGGTCGCAGCCCCTCGCGTCCTGTCGCGTGAGTGAGCGCAGGCGTGCTGGCCGCCGCGCGCGGTGTGTCAGCCGATTTATGTCGCGCGCCTTTTGAACGCGCCCTTGCCGCCCGCCCTTTTCACACGCCGCCCCGCGTCTCGCCGCCGCCGGCCCCCGGGTCGTGTTTCATTATTTGTTGTTCCCCGAGAGCGCTCGAGACTTCATATTTTCGGTGTAATTCTGTCACTTTTTAGAGCGAAAACGTGCCTGCTTTATGGCCAAACGAGGCACAATGGCCGTTTGCTAACGGTGAGTTTGCTCACCGCATCGCGGTTCGGAGTAAACTGCTTCTGAACTTTGGGATCGTAAACGAAATCCCTTCCTGACTAACGATGTTGCCAATTTTATGCACCCCTACTTCCACTACAATACATTTCATTCTCGTGATTAAATATTAGAAATTCGCTGTCAATAAAATTATTTTTGAATAAGGATTTTGAAAGAACATATTGTTTGTTATTACTAGTACATTAATGTTATTTTAATATTATTTCAACGTACATTACTGTCAAAGTGTGATTTCCGTAACCGGATTTTGGAAGTGACATCGTAGAATGGCAAGGTAATCGTTTGAAGAAATTGGAATAGAGCTGAAAAGTTGAGAAAAAATAGTATTTATCTGTTAATTCGGTGTTTTATAATCAGGAATATTTTATTACAATCTTAACTAATTAAAGATCCATAAATATTTATTACGGCGATTTATTATTTAAAAAAAATAAAATTGTCGTTCTAAGAAAATATTACAGAAGGGGAAAACCGTTATTCTGTTCTTTTAGTTTTAAATAACATTACCTCAGTTCCTATTTTTATATTTGTAGTGGAAGTATATCATTTTATAACATAGAAGGACACGCTGACATACGATATCTCATATTTCAATTTTACAGGAACATTTTAACAACGAAAGCACAATATATTTTCAACAAACATATCCGAAATTTCTAGTAGATAATGATGATGATGATGATGATGATGATATGATGGTAATGAATATAATAGTAATAACAATTGTAACAATAATAATAATAACAATAATACGAGTAGTAAAATTAATTGTTAGGACCTTAATTATGTTTTTCTGACGTGGGATCTTTGCCATTCTCCCTTGGGACGAAAGAGGCAATTACTGCTTTTATGAAGGGGCTAATGTTTTTCTTCTCCGGGGGCTGGGCGCGGCAACATATGGACGCGTTGCACGACAGCGCGTGTGATGTCATCTTCCACTACGATGGGGAAACTGAAAGGAGGGGAGAGCTGCTAGTTCCTGTTTTGGGATTCAAATTATTTCATATGTGAAGGTCATTATGCATTTTTATATCTTTTGAAACATTGTCTAATACGCGTAAGTTTATTTTAATCGTTATTGCTTATAAATTGCACAGCGCCAGTTTCTTGAGAGCACTAATACATAAGATTAGCAGCAATTATTCACACGCTATTACTCCGTATCATTAATTTATAATTCGTGGACAATTTGACGAAAAAGTCGTAATTTTCTTCTAGAATTTGCATTTAAATAAACAGAGCAAACACTAGCTAACTGACTTCATTTATCAGGTGTTCTGGTAAAAGGGAAATTAAACTTCAATTTTGAAAGCATCAGCTTTTGACGAACTCGTTAAGAAACTTTTGTCTCTCTTTGATTTTTTAAGGGTCGCATCAACTGCTTAGGTCTTAGCGCCACCACTATTGCTCTGGTTGTTAAATCGGGTATGGTAACTGTGGGTTGACACGATAATTGATGATGCATAGGCGGTGAAAGGACGAAACACAATACAACCATGCCCGAGGCTGGGACTCAAACCCGCCGATCTTCGGTCCGAGTCCGCATACGCACTACTGCCTTAGCGATTCTCGGCCACCGGATCGGCTTTTTAAGAACTTTGTGCGAGGTAATATTCTACATAATAATATCATATTACAATCGTCGTTCCTCTCAAGGAATTTAAAAATTAAATTAACTCTTTTCACACATTTTACTCGGCATAAGTGGTAATTCATTTTTCACAATGACTATATTCTTGCTAAAGATTTCACCTAATGTTTGTTCTCGATTTGGGTTATTGTTAGTACTCATCAAAGTGTAGAAATGCGCCTTAACGGTCTCAAAACGCGAAGGTGTTGACAAATGTTTAATATATCTAAAATAAGAGAAAAATATAGACACAGGACATATTGATAATTAATATCTTCATTCTCTAACATGAATATGTAAAGAAAATAATTTTGACAAACAATGCGTGTAATGATTATTTCGAGAAAAAATGAGAGAACAAGTGGAAATTCATTCCACAAAATTGTTGAAAAACGAAGTGTCTTCTGTACCATTATTAAGCACATTGAAAAATATTAATCAAACATGCATCGAACAACGATCAAACGCTCTTGGAATTTCAGAATATCAGTTTCGCTTTCCGCCTAAAAAGATCATTGTAAATGGAGAGAGACAACATGAACTTATAAATTCATCATAAAGAAAGGTCAGCACATTGCATGATACAAGAACTTCGATTTTATTTTGTCAATCATTTAAAAAACAAAAATTAAACTAGCATATTTCAATTGAGAAAAGATGTTGCCAGGTATCAATATTGTTGTTGTTAAGATCTTTTCAATCACGTTGCAATCATCAGAGCTAATTTGAAAATTTGTATAGGAATTAAATTATTATTGAATAGAATATATTAAATATAAATTGAAGTAGAAATTGAATAATTATAGAAATAATTTACAAAATGTTATGTAATGTCAGATGCGTAAGCAAACTGGATCGCACATACCTTGCAGCATCTGGGTGGAAAATAGATTAGGTCTCATGATGGTAGTTATACGATCGAAAACGTCTTTACTCGTAAAATAAAAATCCTGTTACCTGATACTATTTCCTCTCAATTATTGGAAGGTCCCAATAAAAATATTGATACCTGACCACACATTCTATCATTGGAAGGTACGTATGTCAACTTCACCAGAGAGATTATTAATAGAATATTTCAAATATTTCCGAGTTCTGAGTTATCACATCAACCTCGAAACTTCCCAGAGGCGAGATGTACGTACGCGCGCACAGAAAAGAACGCGCCGAGAAGGGACGCGGCGCGGCCGCGGCCAAGAAGCGGCCAGATCGATAAGTGTCCGGCAGCGGCGGCGGCGGCGGCGGCATGGAG
>BOPP01000058.1:2220806-2240189 GCA_017312745.1 Gryllus bimaculatus | reverse complement strand
GCCCTGCCTACACCACCCGGCGCCCTGGCGACTCGCGCCGCTGTACTTGCTCCCTCGTTGCATCCCTTGCACGCTCTGCCCTGAAAATGGAAATGAGAGCGTCTGATGGCCAAATAAAGAAAAGAAAATTCATATTAGATTTATTAAACATTCGTTAGTACCATGTTTATTTTCGTAAGGATATATTCGTAGAAAAAAATCTTTTGAATGTATGTTGAGGCCAAGATTGCTATTTCCTATACTGAAATAAAACACTTTCTTGACATGAGATATCGGTATCCACGAGAATACCGTTTTACCGTATATTCTCTTTTTGCGTGCAACTGTCTTTCAGGGGTTGAGCTTGTGACTTTTTTCTATTTTATCAATAATCACTTTATTCACATTGTTGCAAATTTTAACGTAAGAAAGCTACTGAAAATTATTTAAAAAAGTACTTGCATCTTAAGTTTGAGTCATTGCCAATAAAAAGTTTCCAAATCCGTTAATTATGTCTTCTAGACCTGAGGGAGTTTTAGCTTGAGTTCAGATGGGAGAGCATTTTTTTCCGATTGAGTTGAACTGCCACAAAAAATTAAATATTGAATGAAAGTTTTGCACATTTTGTGTCGAATTTTCAGCTTCGCTGTAATACTCGGAAATGTTTCAAGGTCTTCAGATGGGTGTTGAATGTTATATGTATTGTTTTATTATTGTAAAACACTAAAACGTTTGGAGGCGAATAATAAATGCAATAATACAAAAAGGTAAAATGTTAACACTTGAGACTGTTTCAAAGATATCTTTCCACAAAATAAGTTTGGTTGAAATTCGTGTACATCCTGAAATACAGATAGAAATTGTATAATTTGAAAATGAAATTGCGAAATCAAATTTACTCTGAGACCGTCATAAGTTACAGCATAAAGTAAAGTCGTAAAATAAACTATTACGACTGAACTAAGTGTACAAAAGTCGCAGAATATAAATAATCTACTTGAACTGAATTACAAACGAAACCCGTTTACTGTAATTTGAATTTGACAGTCATTTACTCACAATATTAATCTGCGCTAATATCACGTCGTTCGCGAGCTACTCGGGGCTGGCTGGGTGGCGAGCAGCAGCGGCCAGCGTCTTGGCGCGGGGGGGAGGGCGTCGTGCCTTGGCTGCCAGGGGCTGGCAGTCCACCCGCGTCTTGCGGTCGCTGCTGCGCTCGACCGGAAAAGCGCCGCCGCCCGCTGTCCGTCGCCCTGCAGCCCTGCGGTCGGACAACTTGGTGACCTTCTGGGTCCTTTGGAACGGCTACCGGCACGGTCTCGTGTTTCCTGGCCTCGCGGTCCACAACTCTCCATTTCAAGGAGCGTGGGGGCTGAACTAAGGGACAGAATCAGGGGAATTTCACACCTCAACAGTTGGGTAAGAATTGGTAATGTTGTAAAGCTGGACCTTTGAAGATGTGTGGAATTTAGTTGGCCCGCAACAAATGTTGAGTTGGACAGTTATACCAATGCATGATTCCGTTCTGGAAGGCGGAATTATTTTAATTATTTATTAGTTTTGAAAGTATACGAGCGTATTTCAATTAAAGTTGAAATGGTCAGCCAGTCACTCAAAGAAAATGACACAATTCTAGCTGTGCACCCCCCCCCAAATTTCGTATCTTCTTATCTTTAAATTAAGTGTTGATCTAGTGTCTCTTGCCTGAGAACTACGTGAAGAAGATTGAGGATTATCCAATCCAATTGTATCAATTATTTTATTGAGAACTTCGACAACATTTTCTGAAGTTATGAATAAATGAAAGGTAGAACCCAATGCATTTTTCACCGAGACCGAAATTAATTGTCCATGGGGACATAATGCCAAAGAAAAATTGACATGACCCCTTTCTGTCGTTAAACATTGCCTGTTTCTTTGAAGGATGCTTTCTTTATGTTTGGGAAAACGTATGTAGCTTCGTAATTTTTGTGGTTGAATAATTGAAATAACAATGAAACTGACTTCAACGTGATTAATAATAACAATAACAATGATAGTAATAACAATAGCAATAATAATAATAATAATAATAATAATAACAATATCAACTGACTACAATATTTACTCGCTTAATACCCTAACTTTACAATTTCGTTAATATTTTGGTTCCTATGTCTTCAGTCAGAAACGGTTTTTATTTAGCAACGAATTTCCATCAATTCCATTTCTGATGGATAATAACACAAATGACCCAACGGTCGCGGAATAATCGTAGGATATGAGCTTTCAACTGGCGTATCACGATGACTAAACAACTGGTTTAAAGACGCCGATGATCTGCGCCTCGTACCGACTGTGCGCAGGCAAGCAGCAAAGCAGCAGCGACTCAAGCAAGCCATCGGGCGAAACGACGTCGACGCGCCCTCGCGTCTCGGGCGCGCCCCTCATCGCCCCGCGCGCTTCTCGGCGCTATTATCACGTTTGGGTTTAGTGTGGCCCGCGCGCTCTTGTAGGCGGCCGGAGAGCGTGGAATATCGATTGTTATTATCAGACGAGTCTAACGTAGACGCTGTGGAGCCTGCTTTATATCGCGCACCGGCTCCGCTCTGGTTCCTTTGCCGCTGCGCTGCGCTTGGCGAGCTGGGCTGGCGCTGCCTCGCCAGCGCGTGAATTAATATGGTCCGTCTAATGCAAATGGGGCGGATATTTGCATAATAAGATAAAGGCGAAACACAGAACTTTTAAAACGCCCTCTCTTTAGGCGCCGGAGATGGCGCTGCGAGCGGCCGCCGCCTGCTGGCGGTAGCCCTCAAGCAAGGGTTTGCCGTTGGCGCCGCGAGTTTGCGCGGGTCCGCGGGCCGCCCCGCCCCGCCACTCTTCGCTCCCCGCAGCGCCGGACGCCCCGGGCGCGGAGATGTGGCTTTTGAAATATAGCCGCGCCATAGTGTATCAAATGCCCGCTGTTCGTGGAAGGTGAATAGGAGCGCAGGCGGGCGTGTGACTATGAGAACTGATTTTTTCTCATTATTTATAGATGCGGATGAATATTGTCAGAGTGAACCGTTTTTTATCCGGTTGGTTGCTTCAATATTTTTCTGGTATGTGCTGTTTGGGTGATAAGAGTTCGTTTGAATTTAGATACGGTTGGATTATGGAAATAATTTGGGCAGGCCTATTTCGGTTCAATAAATGATTGTCAACGACACACGTAGTAAGTTACGAAATTAAGATTTTTCTTGCAGGTCTTTTCGTAATGTTTCATTAAGTAAAATTTAAGCCACGGATTTCCATGCTTTTGCAAGTGTTTGTCTGTTTTTCAAAATATATTTTCACATTATAGGAACTTTTGTTAGTATGTTTTATTTTTTCTTTCTGTGTTAAGTTTCATGGTTCATTTGATTTAACGGATACCATGTCATATTTGTCTACTGTGAAGCGCACATAGGTAGTTGGTTTCATAATATTGCAGTTATTTAGGCAACTGGGGTTTTCACTGTCTGTGAAATGTTATCCAAATTAATTTCAATTTCCAGGAAACAAGAATTAATTATATCGTATAAATGTTTAGACGGCGTTAATTTTTGAAGATAATGTTATTTACGGCAGCGTTTATGCTCAAACTGTAATAACAAATTAATTAAAAAACTAAAACTATATATGAAAATACTTTAATACATTACGGTAAGGTAGGCGGCCTTCAAGAAGAGAGTGTCGTAAGTAAATTATGATTATCAGATCATGTAATAGTTCATGTGTATTCGGAAACTAGAGCATATCAATTGAACTGTAAATGTAATTGGACGGTATAGGTGCTACTGTTGATTAGAAAGGATAATGTATAATTCTGTTAGAGAGTTGCAGAAAACGGTTGAATATAGCATTGAATATGGTCGGCGAGAAGAATTAATAAAATTAATAAACCGCACGTTAAACATTCACCATTGGTTGATGAACTTTGCAGATATATTTTTTGAGTGCGAGACTAAGATAGGTGAGATTGTGAGCGAAAACTTAAAGATATTAGGTGCACAAAAATTAATGTAGCTTTATCAGAAATGACTGATTGGTGTCTCCAGGAGAGGAAAAGACTCAGATCACTTCATTTTCTGTAAATATATATGTATACAATGAAGCCTTGCGAAAACATCTACACTTCAAAGGGATCAATAACAAAATTTAAAATATTAATTTCAATGAATCTCTTGTATATGTGGGGTATTGTTAATTAATTCAATCATGGCTGTGTATAACTGCTGTTTGTATTAGGCAACAGTGTGGTGTAGTGTTGAAGATATTCTCGGAAGTAGAAAATGTAATATCTGGAGTAGAACATTTAATTTTGTAATATTAATTTGTTTAATGAATTTTAATGTAAAATATTACATTTAATATACGTTTAGTTGGAGGATATTATACAAATACATGAATATTTTTGAAAATGAACAATTTTTTATATAAAATATTTACCAATCGCACATATGCTTTTTAATAATATTTACTTTTAGCGTGTCCACATTCATTTTCTATCCCTTAATTTACAAGGGCATTTTTTTATTGTAAAATCTGAAGTGTGATAGACATGTATTATTCGATAACTTTTTTTCTACTTACAATATCCTCTCATTTGAAATGCTGTCATTCCGTTGCATAATGATACCATATACGATAAAGATTTCATTATGATACAGGTTATTGACATCACAGAGAGGTTTAAAACTAAGTTAAGTATTGACATTTACTAGAGACGATTCTCATGATTAATTTAAATGTTCGTTCGATTGTGAGTTTAAAATTGTATTTAATACTTATATTACTCACTGTCTGTTGTTAATTTGTTTTTATTATTAGTGATATTTATTAAGATGATGAGTTATTTATAATAATGATGTAGCATCGTGGACTTCTCCGATTCTATTGTTGACTACGCAGTGTTGTGGTGTAGAATTGCGCGCACACTCTGACTGTTGAGTAAGAATAGCACACGCAAGTCAAATTTTCTGGTATTATATCGCTCGCCGGGCTCTGCCCGTTAAAAAGCTGTCAATTTTCTAGTTTTAAATGTCTAGTGATGCGAGCTTGGGTTGGCACCTCCAGTATTTTAAGAAAAAGCGAAAAATGGTGATTCTCGGAATTATTGCCGCAAAATTTGTTCTCTCTCATGGCGGATTGGTAAAATCAAATAGCCACAGGCTGCAGGGTAGGGTAGCGTAGCGGTCCGCTTGGTGACCCTCGCTGAATGATGAAAATTATCACCGTAGGCGATAAGAGGTACATTTGGCAATTATTGGTTGATCAAGGTATATGTCTTTAACTTTCTCAATGAAATAAACATAATAGTTCCATGTAACAAAAATTACGTTCTATTTCCAGTGATATGCGCGAGATTTTGTAAGAGAAAAAACGCACGTTTTTGTTTTTGTCGTGTTTTTGTTAGTATTTTCCTTTCGAAATTGTTATTTAAACTTGCAAACCAAGAACTAAATTAAGCCCAAAAATAAAGAGCGGGTTTTCCTTGAAACAAAATCCTGGACAAGGGAATTTGGCGGAAACAACTTACAACGCCCTGATATTGCGAACGTCTTTCAAGGTCTTTTTTGTTTTTCGCTGTTGTAGATCTGCCTTAATGTTCGAACGGATGGTGTAGGATAGAAAGCAGGGGTGGTTGGCAGCACTGCAGCTATTCTTCCGCATGCAACTGCGGTGGAAACGCTCTTGGAACACCTTCAAGTCTGAATAGATGTCAAAGAGGAACATAAATGGAATTGGTAAGTTTTTAAAAAACCTCATTCTAAGTTTTTATTCTTTTTTGACAATTTTGTTTTAATGCGAAAAAATGAATGTTGATGTTATATACATTATTTGGCATTAAAAGCTTGTAAAGTCTTCTGTGTAGAATGGACGTGATAGAATCGTTATTGTGCGTTAAACAATTTAATATTCCTTAAGTCAGCTGGCAAAGTACATATAGGTATTCCTAATAATCCACTTCACACCTCTTACTTCCTCTCTTAACACCAACTTGCACTTACCTACTATGTTTGTCTAGGGCTAAGAAACTTTTGACTTGTCTTCACGGCGTTAGTTGTTGATTGTTTTTACATTTTTACAACTTGCTCGAGATGATACCTCGTTATTCGCTGTTTCTCGAAGGTATTGGCAAATAAGATCTGATGGGGTATATTGATTTTAATGACTATATTAAAACGATTTCTGAAATCACTGTTAAATTATTTAATATCTCGGATGAGTATTTGCTCAATTCAATAATAATGCCTGATGAATAATGATATTTGCTCCTTTCATAAGTACTCCCAATCATAGGCATTACTTTCTTCCTGTACAGACTTTTCTGCATCAACGGAAAGTAAGGAAAATTTGACAGACACATTTATGGAGTATGCTCGCAACCAAATACCCTTGCTATGCGTCCAGGAGTAATTATTTACAATCGCAGTTGTAGAGGTAATTATATTGTTGATTATATAAATAAGGGTAATCTTTATTAATTTTGTACTCCAACAAACATAAATACCACAATCAGTAAGTACATATGAAATGAAATTTGTTTTTCCTTTAGAACAATTCAATGTATGTTTTCAGTTTTAAAATATCCGCAAGTCACTATGTGGTTTACACTTACGTAAGGGGAAATTTAATTGAGTAAAAGACGTTCCATAAATGATGTTTTAGCGTAAGAAATAATCGTTAGAAGCAACTATATTTTAAACAAATAGTTATATTGGGTGTATTCAACACTTTTTTACTGTCTTCCCCAAGTTTACCTTTATTGAATTACAGGGATTTCAAGAATAATCCGATTCATTGTGTGGCAATTAAGAATCTCAGGTGAGCAGAGTTGAAATCACAGAGGTGACTTCTCAGTACGTTGAAGCATGCTTATTACATCCTGGTGCTTAGCGGAGGCCGGTTTCGCGTGGTCGGCAGCCTCGCGTCTGTCGCGTGAGTGAGCGCTGGCGTGCTGGCGCCGCGCGCGGTGTGGTCAAGCCCGGATTTATGTTCGGCGCGCCTTTTGAACACGCGCCTTGCCCGCCCGCCTTTCAACGACGCCGCCCGCGGTCTCGCGCGCCGCCCCGGGTCGTGATTCATTAATTTGTGTTATTCCGGAGCGCTCGAACTTCATATTTCGGTGTATTCTGTCACTTTTTTAGAGCGAAAACGTGCCTGCTTTAATGGCCAACGAGGCACAATGGCCGTTTTGCTAACGGTGAGTGTTGCTCACCGCATCGGGTTCGGAGTAAACTGCTTTCTCTGAACTTTGGGATCCGTAAAACGAAATCTCTTCCTGACTAACGATTATTGGCCAATTTATGCCCCTATTCCACTACTATACATTTCCTTCTCGTGATTTAAATTATTAGAAATTCGCAGTCCAAGTAAATTATTTTTGAATAGGAATTTGGAAAGAAATTTTGTTTGTTATTACTCGTACATTAATGTTATTTTAATATTATTTCAAACCGGGTAGCATTACTGTCAAAGTGTGATTTCCGTACCGTGGATTTTGGAAGTGACATCGATAGAAGGCAAGGTATCGTTTTGAAGAAATTGATAGAGCTGGAAAAAGTTGAGGCAAATGTATTTATCTGTTTAATTCGTGTTTTTATAATCAGGGATATTTTATTACAGTCCTTAACTATTAAAGATCATAAATATTTTATACGGCGATTTATTATTTAAAAAATAAAATTGTCATTCTAAGAAAATATTAACATGAAGGGAAAAACCGTTATTCCTGTTTTTTTAGTTTTAATAACATTACGTTCGTTCCTATTTTTATATTTGTAGTGGAAGTATAATCATTTATAACATCATCGAAGGACACGCTGACATACGATATCTCATAATTTCAAATTTTACAGGACATTTTAACAACGAAAGCACATACTATTTTACAAACATATCCGAATTTCTAGTAGATAATGATGATGATGATGATGATGAGATGAATATGAAATGGTATGAATATAAAAGTAATACCATTGTAACAATAATAATAATAAAATATGAGTAGTAAAATTAATGTTAAGGACGCTTAATTATGTTTTTTCTGACGTGGGATCTTTGCATTCTCCTTGGGGGGACGAAAGAGGCAATTACTGCTTTTAATGAAGGGGCTAAATGTTTTCTTCTCCGGGGGCTGGGCGCGGCAAATACTGGAAAGCGGTGCACGACAGGCGCGTGTGATGTCAATCTTCACTATTCGATGGGGAAACTGAAAGGAGGGGAGAGTGCTAAGTTCTGTTTTGGGATTCAAATTATTTATTGTTTGAAGGTCAATTATACATTTTTTATATCTTTTGAAACATTTGTCCTATACGCGTAAGTTTATTTTAATCGTTAATCGCTTATAAATTGCAACAGCGCCAAGTTTTCTTGAGAGCAATAATCGATAAGATTAGGCAGCAATTATTCACACGCTATTACTCGTATCATAATTTAAATTAATTCGTGGAAATTTTTGAAGAAAAAGTCGTACTTTTCTTTAGATTTGCATTTAAATAAACAGAGCAAACACTAACATACTGATTCATTTATCAGTTGGTAAAGAGAATTAACTTCAATTGAAGCATCAGCTTTGACGAACTCTTAAGACTTTGTTTGTTTGTTTTTTAAGGTCGCATCAACTGCTCAGGTCTAAGCGACACTATTGGCTTGTAACGGTATGGTATACTGTGGGTTGACCGAATAATGATGATGATAGGGGTGAAAGGACGAAACACAAATACAACCTGCCGTAGCGGGACTCAACCCGCGAATCATTTCGGTTCCGAGTTCGATACGGCCCTACTGCTTAGCGATCTCGGCCACGGATCGTGGCGTTTTTAAGACCTTTGTGCGAGGTAATATTCTACATAATAATATATATTAAATCGTCGTTCTGCTCAAGGAATTTAAAAATTAATTACCTTTTCACACATTTTTACTCTGGCATAAAGTGTAATCTCATTTTTCATCCCAATGCTATATTCTTGCTAAAGCTTTCACCTAATGTTGTTCTCGATTTGGGTTATTGTTAGTACTCATCAAAGTGTAGAAAATGCGCCTTAACGGCTCAAACGCGAACGGTGTTGACAAATGTTTAATATGATCTATAAATAAGAGAAAAATATAGACACAGGACTATTGATAATTAATATCTTTTCATTCTCTAACATGAATATGTAAGAAAATAATTTTTGAAACAATGCGTGGTATGATTATTTCGAGAAAAATGAGAGAAAAGTGGGAATTCATTCCACAAAATTGTTTGAAAACGAAGTGTTCCTTTCTGTACCATTTTAGCACAGTTGAAAAATATTAATCCAAACATGCATGCGAACAACGATCAAACGCTCTGAATTTCAGAATATCGTTTCGCTTTTCCGCCTAAAAAGATATTGTAAATAGAGCGAGAGAGAGACAACAACGAACTTATAAATTTCATAAGAAGGGTCAGCACATTGCATGATACAAGAATTCGATTTTATTTTGTCAATCATTAAAAAAAACAAAAATTAAACTAGCATATTTCAATTGAGAAAGATGTTCCAGGTATCAATATTGTTGTTGTTAAGATCTTTTTAATCCGTTGCAATCCATCAAGAGCTAATTTGGAAAATTTTGTATAGGAATTAAATTATTATTGAACTAGAATATATAAATATAAAATTGAAGTAGACAATTGAATAATTATAGAAATAATTTACAAAATGTTAATGTTTAATGTAGATGCGTCAGCAAATCTGGATCGTACATACCTGCAGCTCTGGGTGGAAAATAGATTCAGGTCTGATGATGGTCGTTTATACGATCGAAAATGTTTTTACTCGTAAATAAAATTTCTGGTTCCTGACAATATTTCCTCTCAATTATTGGAAGGTCAAAAAAATTATGATACGCTGACCACCACATTCTATGATTGGAAGGTACATATGTCAACTTCACGAGATATTATTAATAGAATTTTCAAATATTTCCGAGTCTGCGTTATCGCATCAACCTCGAAATTTCAGAGGCGAGATGTAGTACGCGCGCACAGAAACGAACGCGCTCCCGAGAAGGGACGCGGGCGGCCGCGGCCAGAAGCGCCGATCGATAGTGTCGGCAGGGCGGCGGCGGCGCCATGGAGGCTTGCAGGTCTTGCCGCACCCTCGCGCTTGCTCCTGCCGGCCGGCGCACCTCCCCCCGCTCACGCTCTACGCCGGGGCTTCGATGCATATGCTAAGCTGAAAAATAGACGGGAGCTCTCTACCATTCGGAATAGACGCGCTAACAAATCCCCATGTTTGTCTACCGCCTCTAGCCGCTTGTTACGGGGGAGGCGCTTCTTTCGCCGGGGCGCCTCGAGGAGCTCGCTGCCCCGCCACGCCAGCCGCCGCCCGCCCGCCCCGCCGCCCGGCCCGTCGTCAAGCACCTCGCCGGCCCGTATCACGCCGGCTTCGCGCTAATCGCACGGGCCACCGCCCGGCCGGCTCCGCCCGGCCCTGTCAAAACGCCCGCCCCACCCGGCCCTCACAACCACCGACCGCTCGCACACCGGCCGCTACTCGCCCGTCACAACTCCCCGACCGCCGCTCCGCTCCAGCCGGGCCGCCTACCCGACCTCGTACATACCGCTCCGACTCCGCTCCGCTTTACACGGCCCGCCCTACCCGGCCGCCACAAAAACCCGCGCACCGTCGCTCCGCTCCACCCTGGCCTCGCCCGCCGCCGCCACGCGGGCCCAGCCTCCGCGCCGCGCCGCTCCGCTCCGCTCCATCCCCGCCGCCCCGCGTCGCGCTGCACTCCGCGCACGACCATCCGCTCCTCCGCCGCTGGCCCTCCGTCAGACCTGCTCCCTCTCACCCGGCGTAAACACACCTCACGCCGTCGCCCTCCCGCCCTGCCTCAACACCGGCGCCCTGGCGACTCGCGCCGCTGTACTTTGCTCGACCTCGTTGCATCCCTTGCACGCTCTGCTGAAATGGAAATGAGAGCGTCTGATGGGCCAAATAAAGAAAAGAAAATTCATATTAGATTTTATTAAACATTCGTTGTACCATGTTTATTTCGTATGGATATATTCGTAGAAAAAAAATCTTTTGAATGTAATGTTTGAGGCAGATTGCTATTTCCTAATACTGAATAAAACACTTTTTGACATGAGATATCGGTATCCCGAGAATACGTTTACGTATTTCTCTTTTTGCGTGCAACTGTTCTTTCAGGGGTTGAGCTTGTGACTTTTTCTCATTTTAACAATAATCACTTTATTCACATTGTTGCAAATTTTAACAGTAAGAAAGCTACTGAAAATTTATTTTACAAAAAGTACTTGCATCTTAAGTTTGAGTCATTGCCAATAAAAGTTTTCCAAATCCGTTCATTAATGTTCTTCTAGACCTGAGGGAGTTTTAGCTTGAGTCAGCTGGGAGAAGCATTTTTTTTCAGCGATTGAGTTGAACTGCTACAAAAAAATTTTAAATATTGATGAAAGTTTTGCACATTTTGTGTCGAATTTTCGCTTCGCTGTAAATACTCGGAAATGTTTCAGGTCTTCAGCATGGGTGTTGAATGTTATATGTTTGTTTTATTATGTAAAACACTAAACGTTGGAGGCGAATAATAAATGCAATAATAAAAAAGGTAAAATGTTAACTTTGAGACTCGTTTCAAAGATATTTTTTCACAAAATAAGTTTGGTTGAAATTCGTGTCATCCTGAAATACGATAGAAATGTATAATTTGAAATGAAATTGCGAAATCAATTTATCTGAGACGCGTCATAAGTTAACAGCATAAGTAAGTCGTAAATAAACATTACGACTGACTAAGTGTACAAAAGGTCGCAGAATATAAATAATCTACTTGAACTGAATTACAACGGAAACCGTTTACTGGTTAATTTGAATTTGACAGTCATTTAACTCACATATTAATCTGTCGCTAAATATCACGTCGTTCGCAGCCTACTGCGGGGCTGGTGTGAGTGGGAGCCGCAGCGGCCAGCGTCTTGGCGCGGGGGGGAGGGCGCGTGCTTGGCGCAGGGGCTGGAAGTACTATATCAACGCAGTCTCGGCGCAAGTTTGTGCAATTAAACGCTGGTGCATCTTCTATTTATTACGTGAATTTTGACATCTTATTTTCAGGCAGAGCTTACCTGTGTCATGCGAGGAGGCACGAAGGAGCCATGAGAGCACAGGTGCACTGCTGTATACTCGTCGTGTTGTGCCATCCTGCGTGTCGTGAGAATGCTACTCTGGTGAGACTCGCTATCCTGGTTCGCTGTATTGGAAATTTGGACGAAGATACTTCCGAGGTTTCCACCTCTAGTCATATGGGGAGATGCTGCATGCTCTCTCTCAAGTTATGATAGCTAAGTAGGAGGTGTTATTAGGATAATGGTAGTGTGATCTCTGGTGGAGATATTTTCTCACTTGGCTGGCATGAGGTATAAATGCTGACTAGCTTTGTCTCACAGCTGTGCTGGAAGCCTTTGAAGATTGTAGGAATTGTGTAAGTGATAGAAAAACTGTGCAAATCACAACAAAATGGGTGCAGTAAGTTATAGCGTTCTGTCTAAAGTCTACCACCTGCTCATGAACTCTTCGAGTGCTAGGGCAAATGAGCGGCCTATTATATTTTTGTATATAGTTTATTGTTTCGTGTTTTGCTCATGTTCTCTAAAAATATTATGAGAACATTACGCCTCTAATAAAATAACATGACGCCGCTTCGATCATAAGGTTGGAACGGGGTGCGAGATATTTGTCCTTTGGTGATAGTTGGCCTTGACAAGATAGGGTCCGATCACTTTTGCTTCCGGCCACAGCTCACACATGGACCCACCGCTAGCTCGTTCGCACCCATCACTGCCCTCAGCACATAGTTAGTTACAGAGAGTCATGCATCTAAAATCTCTTAATGCCAATGTGCTGTCGCATATCATGTCTTCTATTGAGCCATAAGACCGTCATCTAGATGCACGTGGAATTACAGGGCTAGTGACTTCTGCATCTGTTATGTCCACTTACTATCTTGGCGGGCTTCATTACAAGACATCACTTAAGCCTACTCTTATCTCTATGACGGTATTTTTATGATTCTCACGCGCGGCGGAAGCCACTCAGCATTATTTTTTCGGCTTTTCTCAGAAGTCAAGCCCATGTCACTTACAATGAAATATCACTCGGGGGGGACTCCTTGCCCCGCCAACCTTGTTTGTCATCCGTGACACTCAACCAGACCTTTTCTCATATATTTTCCAGGTACCTGTTTTGCAAACTTGTGACCGTGTAGTTTTTTCTCTCGGTAGGCTCGTGATATGATCTATTTAGGGAGGGCAGCATTCACATGACGCTATATAGATACATTGATTGTATGGGTATGGAGCAGGTGTACTACGTTCAAAATACATTTGATATAATATCCATACTAACTAAAGCCCCTGGCCCTTCCACGTGCCTTCTACTAAACCCTCACACTGCTCGGTCAATCCCACTCGCCATAACTATCCTATCTCCTAATCATCCTAGAGACCCGACCTCCACCTAGCTCTCTCCCTCTTTCTATCGCGCAGTCACAGCGCCTGATTATCGCCCTATGTGCGTTCTGACTCGATAATATGTGTTTGTCATCTGTCTTCCGTCGCCCCGGTTCTTTCTTTCGCCTCGGCCTTTTCGCATCCCTGATCCGACTCTCGGCCTGGCTATACGCTCTACCCCACCATGACGCCCCCGGGCACAGCCGGGAGAATAATCTCTGGACCTCGCACTGCGGGGCCAGACGCCGGAAAGCCTACGCCGCAGGCTACTACGAGGGTGAGCTCCAAAGGCTATTTTATGAAATGTCCAACCGTTATCAGGGGCGAGTGTCGCCCCAGAGTTGCGGACGCACCAGGCCACGACTACCTCGCTCCAGCTTCGAATGTCTCCTTGTCTGCATGAGGCCCGCGTTGCAATTTTTAACTATTCACTTACGTCCTAATTGTCATCATTCTGAGTCGCCTATGGCTGGAAGTATTCTCCAGACCCCTCTGCCCCTTGTTTCTATCGAACTCCCACGCGACTGTACGCGCGTACACTCACTCAGGAAACGGCAGTGTACTCTCTTTCACAGTTGCACTCATCTATCACCGAGCATTAAGCTCACGCCGCTATACTGCTCGAATGGGCGGATCTCGGAGGCCCTGGTCTCCGCCCGCCCTACCCGCCGGACTTTCTTAAAGCTTTTGTTCTTCCTTTCGCAACGCCGCATTGAAATCTTGACGTCTGAGAAAACTCCGTTTATAAGGTCTACTGTTGCATTATGGCCTTTCATATTACTCCCTCGTTTTTTTACCTTAATTTGTGCTCGTCCCCTTAATGAGGATGTACCAAACTTGAGTATTTCCGCTTCGCTTTCCACTCCGCTACCTGAGTCAGAATGGAGATTATTCTCTAATCTATGAGTCCACGATTTCCCGGAAAAATGGCAGAGATATCGTGACTCTGCATCCTCTTATGCTGCTCCCACACAGTGTTAAGTTGATAATTTCAATGTAATAAACACATAGCCAGGTATTGTCAATCCGGCGTACGGGGTCAAGGTGTCTGAGAGACACCGGAACTGGGGCAAACCGAATAGGGTCAACCTAAGAGCAATCGGGGAGAAAAAAGGCATTTTTTTGGACGTCACTAAGGAATAGACCAGGTGAACGGGGGGCGCGCAAACTATCGGCGACATGCCCAGTAGCTCACTGTGACGATTAAGAAACGTTCGACTGGATGCCCTTGCCGGTCTTAACACCGCTGCGCTCGATCGTCGCGTCTCCCAGACTGTCTCTTGTCGGCTACTGATTGAAGCTCCGACGACAAACGCCCCCCGCCTCGTTCGCCCGCCCACCCGCTCGCCCCACCCCACGCATGCAATATAGGAATTCGGTCGTTCTTCCCGCCGCATGGGCTGGTGTAAGCCTTTCCCCATGGAACGGGTGCTCATTATCTGTCCACTCTAGGAAGCAACTTTACGATGACCTCACGGAGGCAAGAGCCTCGTGGCCAGCATCCAGCACCTCTTTCTGTACCCTACTGGGGTTGCGCTTCCATTGGGATCGCAGTGCCCTTTGACGACTTACGCCTGCGCTTCCTCCTCCCGCCAATATGGGTCTGGCTCCTGGCCGCGCGGGGCAGCTACTCGACACTTGGGCCGCTACGGTTTTATCAGGCCCAATCCCGTGCTCCTTCGGCCCCACGCTTGTTCCGGACGGGTGAGAGGGTGACCAACGGAGCTGGAACGCACACTCTACGCGGGTACACAAGACCTTTACTTTTGTCTCCTGTCTCGTAATGATGAATCAAGAGTGGTAGTGGAATCTAGCTTCGTAAGGGAAAGCCTGCATTTAAGCCAAACAAATGGCTGCAAAGAGTGGTGTGCTCGAACGACCTCAATTGCACTATTTTTGGTGATTTTGCGCTAGCATGTGTGCTCTTTGCAGCGCCATCTAAGGACTGGATCGGGCTTTCTTTGTGCACTATAACTCCTAGTCTGCTAGAATTTGTCCTAGGACACAGGCTCTCTGACTCACCGCCCACACCCAGCATCCAAGAGGATTTTCTGCTGTACGCTAGGCACATCGAAGAATCTAGGGACGCGCGTGACCTTGTTGTAGATAATCTAAATCCCCTGGGCGTTGTGCCTATTTTACCTGAAATGCTTCACGCCGGGCATCTATATCACAATCCAGTCACACAAGGGAGCTCATAGCTGACTACTATTCGACATGGAGTTGTTATGTAGAAAGGCTGGTGAGGTACACCTTATCTACTGATATATGAATGCCTAGCGTAGCCTCGCAGCCGGAACTGGTTTTCTTACACTTTAATCTCGCTTCAGTACATCTCGTGCATCTCCTAAGATGGAGCGCGCTTTCTGTCTATTCTCTTACTCTCACTACACCGCAGGGAAGGTATTGAAGTCCTTGGCGTAGCCCCGCCTCTTCTCTCGTTTGGCGTCCTCATAATATCACAAGCCTTCAAACCAGAACTTGACCTACCCATGTCGTGGCACTGCTCCGTGCCCACGTAACTTCGATGTCTAACTTTCTCTCGTTCATATATGAGTACCCACTCCTCTCGCCGGGATATTGTCGAGACCTTCGCATCTTAGACCACATCCGGGGCTTCCGCCGCGTACTTAGAGACACCTTAGTACAAGTACAAAAATGTATCTCTAGGCCCGCAATAGACTTGTAATATTTTATTTAACAGCATATAATTAACTGTCCACCATCCTATTCTCCTAGAGTGAGTATACGCTATTCCTTGTATTTGTGTGTTGAACACACTTTCTTGTGTTTTACGGATTATCCTGGGCTCGCTCGCGTTCTTTCTGGGTAACTCGCTCACTCTCCTATTCTTAAGATTACCCTGTTCGGTCCTTCACATCCACACTTCCTCAATTATTGTATCGTCCATTCTGATGAGCTGGTCTCCTCGTCCTTCTGGTACGAGTTGTCCCACCTCACCTACTCCATCTAGAGTTTTTCCTGGGAGGGCACAGGGTTTTCGCCCTACTTTTTTATTCGACATGTATTTTTCTAGTGGTGTGTCTGTTCAATAGTCAGCTCGGTCCCCCGGCGCGTGTCTCCCTCCTATCGTTAATCTGCTCTGCCACCGTGGCCAGCATCCGCCGTAGCGTTGCTGCGGCGGAGGGCATTGCCCGAGTATTCTTCACTGTGGAGAACACCCGCGAAGAGCGTTTGAGGCTCACCGCGTCAACGCCACAGCCAAAGTCTCCTCTTGTAATGCTGCTGCCTCCTAATAGTTGCTCGCGACACCTGTCTGAGAATTTCCAATGTCAGCTTGAATTGTTTAGCCCCGTTCTCAACCAAATTCCGCAATCCTCTCTTGATATTTCCCGTTGTTTTGGAGCTACAATAATTTATAAAACACGGTTGAAATAAACAAGACACAATTTTAGGACAGCCCGTCAAGGAAACAGCCAGTTATATTTCCAGGGCCCGGAAAAATTATGCACTAATATGTTGTCTACCTTACTTTAGGCATTAGTTTCTAACAAGTTTGATGAGTACAAAATGTTTCAGAACAATCTGTGAATTTGCAAAAAAAAGAATCTCTCTCAAACTTAAGAGATAAGAAGCAAGGGATGATGGGACTATGGTTCTGAGATGGCTGGGTAAGGCGAGGCTTTTTATTAATTGATGATACCCCGTCGCTCCCCCGGAAAGGCGGCGGAACAACGACGAGAGACTTTTTTTTTTGAGTTCAAAACAGAATGTTCTGAACTTTGTAAACCATCCAACTTTTAGCCTAATTCGCTAAAAATGGATGGAACTATATTATAGCATAATAAATCTCGTGCCCTGATAGTAACTGCTTTTCCTGAGGGCTTGTCTCAAATGTCTGTTTTACCGTCAAACTATTTTCCAAACAATAACCACTAAAGGTAATTCATAAATTGAGACTTTTCCGGGCTTTGTTAAGACCGTGTCCAACGGAAAGTGATCCATCGTTTCGCAGCTGCACCTTGTGGGGGCAGGCATCAAGAACAGTAGCGGTTGCCTGGCGTTGGAGGGCCAACGTCGGTGCTGCAAGAAGAACACCCCTTACTCACTATCGCCAGCAACGAGCCTACTGTTTTTGATCCGACTTAGCCAACAGTTTGCCAGGCGGGAGAAACGTATGGGGCTCCTCTCGCAATATGTGCTCGTTGGAAGACACAAAACGACTGGCCAGCCTATCTATACCCCGGGAAAGCATGAGAGAAGGTCTATAGAACATTATGTACGAAAAAAACCGGCCGTGGAAAAACTCTACATTGTATGTTAGCTGAAGGTAATTGCTCAAGTTTTCCATCTACAATTAGTATAGATTTCAGAGGAAAACCATGACACTTTTGATTCGGGAGACCAAGGGGAAAATAATACTTTTGATGGTGCTTGAATAATGTTCTCGAAAAACTCCTAAAACAAAGGGGACATTCAAAACATCTTCAAAGAACACGGTTATTATAATTATATTTTGTACGATAAAAGGTAAAAAATAATTTAAGTGGATCTCATACACATGATTTCATTTCCATTACGCCTTTTAATCTTTGTAAAATATCATTTTCATAAACTCGGATTTCATTTAACCAAAAGAGGGAGGAAGCAAGAGAGGCTAAACGTCAATGCCAAGGGTACAAAGCCCTAACGATAACCTGTCACGAAGGCACGTTCGGGAGAAAAAGCGACTTCACAGTATTTGCATGGGGGGGGGGGGATTGGGAAAATGAAACCTTCGCGAGAGCATTTATGCCTTTCAGCAGGACATCAACCGCATAAGAGCCAGCGATGTAGAGAAGTCCCTGTGTAATTCCCGGCGCGGCCATTCGGTTCATATAAAAGACATTTCTCCCGCGGCTCCTTTTTAGGAGAAGCCATTGAGGCGGGGGCCGTGGCGGAGGCGGGCTGGTGAGGGGGAGGGGCAGGGGCGCGGCCGTGGCCTCCGACATTGGCGACATGCGGCGGGAGGCACAAAAGAAATATTTTCTCTTCGTGGATCCTCCCCTTTTCCGTTTCCAAAAAATAACATCTTTCCGCTTTATTTTTTTCCGCCCTTTTCTCCTTTCCCGCATGTGTGTGCGAATTTTGAGCAGTTTTTATAAAATTATATCTGCACATTCACTTGTGCGGCGGCGCGGGGCAGGGAGCAGCTGGCGGAGGAGGAGGAGGGGGTGGAAGAGGGCCTGGCGTGAAAGGTGGTGGGAGCGAGGGGGAGGGAGAGGGGCGTGGTGGGATGGGGGGATGAATGGACGGAGGGGGCTAAGGAGGTAAAGAAAAGTGGCGCGCAGAGGGTACATATATTTGTGCCAATTTCTCCCCGCCGCTGTACAAGCAAATTTCGCTGCACGATCTCTTATTTTTTAATCATCAGTTTTCTATCCTTGCAACTACCTACCTCGGCCGACCCAATAGGGACGCATTTTTACATAAATATGGCTCAACATTCTCTTCTTCCATATTCCGGAAAATCGGATTTAACCTACCATTGTACAATCTGTATTTGAAGCGAAGGCGGTAACAATGGTTTACAGCTAATGTTCGCACCAACAAAAGTATAAAACGAGGGGAATGAATGTCGACTGATATGGGTTTCAACTGCAGAAAAGGGGGCGGAAATTAAAACAAGAATAATAATCGGGGAGGCGTGCGGGCTGCTGCGCCATTTCATTTCTCGGAAGCCAAGGCGCGAGGGGCGCAAGGGAGGGGGGAGGGGGGGAGGGGGGGGATGGGGGTGCGAGCGGGCGGGCTTGCCCACGTGCCGTGCGTCGATCTAGGGACGAAATTGATAAAAATGCGAACGGCGCCTGTGAAAGTACGAGGGGCTTTATGAGCGGGCTTTTGGCGCAGGCGACGCCTTGAGCGCCGGGCGGCGTCTGGCGGTGCGGCGAGGATTAATT
>BOPP01000058.1:2204142-2220781 GCA_017312745.1 Gryllus bimaculatus | reverse complement strand
TTGATAGCCCTTGGGCATTGACGTTAGCCTCTCGTTGCTCCTTCCCTCTTTTGGTTAAATGAAATCCGGGGCTTTATGAAAATGAGATATTTTACACAGGAATAAAGAGCGTAATGGAAATGAAATATGTGTTTATGAGATCTACTTAATTTTTTTTATCTTTTCGTACAAAATATATTAATAACTGTGTTTCTCGGAAGATTTTTTTGTTTTAGGAGTTTTTCGAAAACATTATTCAAGGCACCATCAAATTATTTTCCCTTTTTTCTTCGAATCAAAATTCATTTTTCTGTACTCAAGGATGGAAACTAGTAATTACCTTCACTAACATACAGTATAGGCTTTCACGGCCGTTTTCTACATATTAGATGTTTCCGTGTTTGTAAGCCGTGGTCCAACGGAGA
This sequence comes from Gryllus bimaculatus, assembly GCA_017312745.1. NCBI lineage: Eukaryota > Metazoa > Arthropoda > Insecta > Orthoptera > Gryllidae > Gryllus > Gryllus bimaculatus. The sequence continues at coordinate 2,220,377 of BOPP01000058.1, read as the reverse complement.
CTGGTTCATATGTTTCTTCTGCAACTGTGGAGGCATCAACAATGGCGTTGCTGGCGGCGGCGAAGTGGTCTTCTTGGCAGCACCGCGTTGGCCCCGTCAACGCCAGCAACGCCACTGTTGATGCCTGCCACGTTGCAGGCGAAACGTATGGATCACTCTCCGTTGGACCACGGCCTACAAACCCGGAAACATCTAATTATGTAATTACCTTCACTGTTTATTGTTTGGAAAGTGTTATTTTTACTGTAAGCGTACGGTAAAACAGACATTTTAGACAGCCCTCAGGAAAAGCAGTTACTATCAGGGCACGCAAATTATGCTAAAAGTTCACCTATTAGCATTAGTTCTAAATGTTTGATGAGTACCAAATGTTCAAAAAATCTGTGAATGCAACAAAGAAATAAAAATACATTCGTCTGATCGCATCAGCTTCTTCTGATCTAATGCAACATAATAATGTGCATACTTGAATAAAAATAAAATGAATGCCAGTAAGACTGCCTAAAAATAGTGTAGGACACACATGGTAAAAGTGATTTGATTTTGCCTGTAGCACCTTGCCACCCGGTCTATCGGCCTCGTGTGGCAACATTTTCTACTCGCAAAATAAAATGCCACTTTTACCACACGTATTATAAAAAACGATTTTCTACTCCCATTGCAAATTCTGTCATTTGATGCCTGCTACCCGTTGCAAAATGATACTCATTACTATACAGATTTCATTACCATACAGGTTCTTGACCAATCACAGAGGAGTTTATAACCAAGTATTGGCACTAAATTATTGAGAATCATTCTAAAAATGTTTCGTTCGATTGTGTACATTAAAATTGCATTTAATATTGTATTATACTTGTCAGTTTTAATTTATTATATTATTAGCAATTTATAGATGGAATATTATTTAAATTTGGATCGTAATTTCCCTTTGATCATATCTGACTAACGCAGTGGTAAACATAAGCCCCCTGCGGCCGAGTCGCAAGCTGTCCGCCACCAGGTGGCCTTGGCTGAACCCTGCTTGTCAACTGCTAAGGAACGATTCAATGTAAAAGTTACACTTATAAAAGTTGCCATAAGTTTACCATTAGACTATTACCATACCATTAGAAGAAGTACTCAATGTAATGGGTATTAATACACTCGTGTGAAGTTTACGATACTCGCTCGTAACGTAATATCACACTCGTGTATTAAAACCCATCATTACATCATTGTTTCATAATGTACAATTGTCGTTTGCGTACCGCAGTACATAGTCATTGCCGTATAAAAGAACTGCTTACTGAAAATTAAGCAAAACACTGGGGTGACATGAGTCAAAATGCCTTCCACCTTGCATATTGGGAATGATCCCAAGGGTACATAATTAATGAATTTATACTAAAAAATAATGTACCCGTAGGAAGTCCACAAGAGTCAATGTGGTCGAAAAATGACTTGGAATGTTAAGAAATGTCTTAAAATTTTAAGCAGCAAGGATACTTATCGAAAATTAGTTATGTTTGAGATATAGCTGTAGAAAAGCACTATATATCATCTTTGGAGAAAATAGAAAATTCACAAAACATTGTTTAATGTCATTCAGTATTAAGACTCAAATACAAATGAAATGCGGTAGGTTTACATATTACTACTCACTATGAGCCAAGAGTTCAAAATCTTTCTGAAAACTCAATGAAAATGTTTTATTTACCAAGATCATATGCATGTGTAGCATATAAGAATGGTAAAGAAATTCCTTTGACCACCTTACCTTAAAACCGTAATAGACCACATAATTATAAATGTTTTTTTTGAAAGGACACGCTAAAGTCGATTTATGGACATTGCGTTTACATATGCTTACAAATATTTAAATTTATAAACACTCTTCAAAATTAAGAAAATTAGCTTTAGCTTCTCTAACAACACCCTCACTACAAGTTTTATGAAAGAGAATAGCCGATTGCTTTTAAAAGATCGAGTACCACACACTCAATGAAATAATAAACAATTGACGGCAGATTAGGATTCATTACATTAATTTTCATGATTTTATTACAATTTACTGGTTATTATATAAAATCGATTAATAATAGCAAGTGATGAAAATATGGAGCCCACTATGTTTCATTTAAAACAAAAATCACGAAGTTTGATTGAATGGATTATTTAAATATCTTTCTAAAAGAAAACCCATAGTATTTTAAATATAAAATTTTTATAAATTTTTAAAATGTAAGCGGTTTTATAAAAATAGGAACCATGCAATACATACAAATGCACTTCTTCTATATAGAGAAAAAAATTGAGGAATAAAATGTCAACCGTTTTGCAGAAACTGTTTAAAATATCGAAGATGCTTCATGTAAAATCCCTAAAATATTGATTAGGGTTGTCGTGTTATTGATTGTCTTAATGATTTACTGAATGGAACTAGACATTACTCTTGACGTATTTGTCTAGATTCAGCTCAAAAGCTTCGCCTCTGACGGAGTTATGCGTGACCTATCCGAGCATTCGGACATCCATCGCTGTAAACAAATCATTTTTCTGGTATAAAATGGCACGTATCTCATCTCCCCCAGCGCCAATGTTAATTACCTTTATAATAACACTAACAGACCTTAATCCTGGCGTGTGTGCAGTGTTATAGTTGGAAAGAGCCAAATACGCGGTTTTTACGCCCGATATTCGAAATCATATTGTTGAGATATTATATTTTTCCTCTCTACGCTATAGTAGAGATAGGAAAAGTAAAAAGAAGTGGTTACATAAAGAAGATACTTGAGAATAATAATTAACAAATTCCAATCAGGACTGTATAGCTTTGGCGCATCAATGTCAAAACTCTGAGTTCTCCTGTGATATTTTAGAACAAACGAAAATTGAAAGATCATTAGTTAAGTTAGAAAGTGACATGTACTTACTAGAAATAGATATTAGCAATTACGTACTAATTGGTCTCCTAAGATGAGATGTTTAATTAGTTTGTGAATAAATTCAATAAAAAGTATTACATGTATGTGTTCATATGTTCATGTATTGACTTTTCGATCCTTATCACGTTTATTTACAATGATTTCTTTGTGTTAAAAATTCGGTGATGTGAAAGAGACCGATCAGTATTCCTAACAATCAGTTTAACACGTCCCTTATCCCTAGTGTCTGTAAGAATCAACAAACATAATACAACCATCGTTCAAATTAGCAATCGCCGACATGAGTCATGTGTAGCGTACGGACATCCGGACAGATCTTCATGCTATATTTAATTTTGCTGCGTCGAAAGTCTGCCTACTCTCCTCCCCCAACCCCGACAATTCAGTTTTATTGTCTGTTTGTGATTAGTTCCCGCAGGAATGTATCAAACTCGTTCCCACATATAACTGCAGCGCCATTTCATCCGGTCTCCCCCGGCGCCACGGCCTCTCCCCCTCCTCTCCCTCTCCTCCCCACCCCTCCCCCCTCCCGCGCCGCGCGCGCCCCCTCGCTGCAGAACCAACAAAACTGAGTGACAACATTGAAGCTGACGTGTGCCAAAATCAGGCTTTTTTCCCTGTTATACACACGCGCGCGCGCACGCACACACAGAACAAGGTAAAATATTTGCCGGGAGCTTTATCAACAGAGTGTTTATTTTATTAAATCCGATTTTAAAGGACGGCAACAGAAGGTCTCGAATTTCCAGCAAATATTGGCCGGGTTTCGACTGAAATATGTTGCAGGGGTCAATGGACACAATACGGAATGCTCTTAGGCCCGCTCTCCGAGGAGGGGATCTGCGGCGCGCGGCGGGGGAGGGCGCTGCGCAAACACTGGCGGTCGCGCGGGGTGACTGCTCTTTAAGTGCTGGGCCGCAGCCACCTCCACTTCAGCCAGCGACATCGCCCTCTCCGCACCCGCCACGGCAACTCTGCGCGACAGCTGTGGAACCGCCACACTAGCTACCCCTGCCTACGCAGTTTGTCAATGAACTGAAATTACTATTGGTTGAATGATGTAATGCATGCTGTCTGAATGTTTCATTCGAAGGCTTATACACACACTTCATTTAGCAATCGTTACATTCTGTCTTTGAAAATCTATCACAAGGGACCGCCAGTTTTGCTTCAACAAACGAAAATCTCATAAGAAATTTTAATGCTTCAGGTATATTGTATTCTGTTTTCATTAGAGGCCGGACATGCGACCAAGATTTAATTATTACCGCGAAACCCGCAAAGATCTCAATAAGACATTCTTGTTAACAATCGCGGCTCTTCTTCTGATATTTTCCATTACCCATTGACATCAGAGGTGTGTCCACCTTGACGTGACAGAAAACATTGCATCGACCTCAATTTTCATTAAAGCAAATTCACTCGACTCATACCCGTTACCGGTACCAGCGTCACTCCATCCACTTCAACCAAGGCCTTCCTTCCCGTCGTTGCCACCACATCGCCTCCCTCACCATTGCGCCGTGATTTACAAGCTGGTCTCGGGCCCGTTTCATTGCCCGTCATCAAAATCGTGTTAAGGCATTCCGCGGGCCCCTGGGAAACCCCTGGGCTGCGGGGCCTTATGTGGAGTGCCCGGCCGAGCGGAGGGCCCCCGCGCGCCAGCCCGCGCCAGCCAGCACCCTCCAGGGCACGCACGCCTTCGCCCACAGCAAACACGCAGACAACGACGCGCTGTTTACTGAATATGTCACAGGATGCGAATGAAGGGGGACCTCACAGAATTCTTGGCTAACAGTTTACGTGGTGAACATCAGTTATATTCAGAATTCCTCTAACGAAACGGTTCTTGTTTCGAAGGATTAAATGTGTGCAGCACTTAATCTCTTTTTGTATCTGGTTGTAACTTTTTTGACGTAAATATAATTTATATTTGATAACTATGTTTGAACATTTGTGATAGCTCATCAATTGATGAAGATTTTGTTGATTTTATTTGCTGTGTATTTTTTAATATGTCAGTTAACAAAAACATTTTTTTAAATAATGAATGTGCTTTCACATTTACCGCTATCACCAGTAAAAATTCTATTTTGATAAATTCACAAAACAGAACTAAAAACATTCATTTTGTATTCCTCTCTTTATAAATCACTTTGTAAAAAGGATATAAATATGGAATTCCCTGATTATAATAGAGGAAAAATAGTAGCCTTCATTGTAAATAAAGGAATATAATACGAGGAAATCTTGTAAATGACTTTCCAACATTTCAAATGTTCTCTTAATAAATTCACTGATGCCGACACCGTATTAAATGTTCACGTGTTATCATTCACCTTTAATTTTTGGTCTGTCTGTGCGTTCATGGGAAATGGGCCGTAGAAAATGAGATGAGACATAGAAAGTCATCCAGCTGGCAGAAAGCCAAGGTTCGTTTGTAATTAGAGCATGTGCACTCGTGCACTTAATATTTCTCTAGTGGTGTGCCTCAGCGGGAAGTAACTACTCATTATTTTGTAAACTATTTTGACTGAAAATAATTTATATACCTAAATCCTTAGAGCATTATTGCAGAATTCTTTATTTATTTCTATAATTTATATAAATATTTACTCATTTGCTGTGAGTCTGAAAAATAATTTATATACATAAAATTATAGTCTTATTGCAGAACTATTAATTTATTTCTATCTATTATGTATACACATAATTTGCAATGTAAATTCAATGAATAGTTTCGAATGACAAACATTATGAAATATTATTTTGTTAGTTTTTCTTTCTGGGTCAATCAAAATAGCAACTTTGACGTCTTGGACAATCGTCGTACTGCTTTGGCCCACGTCCAATTTCAAACCGTCTCACAGGACTCAGAGAGTCGCCCGCCAGACCGCCCACTTTGTTCCTGTGAAAGCTCTTTTCCGGAGCATGAATCGCGGCGGGGCGGAGCTGGAGGGTGTTGTGGCGGGAGGGGGGCCTGCTGGTGTCCCTTGCAAACAGCGGTGCTCGCAAAGAACCGAGCGAATCGAATCGGATCGGAATCGGCAGCGGCGGCGGGCAGGCAGTCGGCGAAATGATACGTGACGATAAAGAACGGAACCATCGGAGACGTCCTGCCAGAAACGATCGTGCCGTCGGTGAAGTCGTCGGCTAAGGAGGGGGCGTATAAAACTTTGAGGAGGCAGGCCTCCCCTCCCCTCCCCTCCCCGCCCTCTCTCCGACCCGGCTGCCCCGAAGGCCGCTCCTCGCACGCGCCGCTCGCGCCAGAGGTTCCCCGCGGCGACTCTCCCCCGGCCGCTCGCGCGTTTCGCGTCCGAACCGAATCAAGTTTAACTTCTGCGAAAAAGCAAAACTTCGCTTGCTCACAAGAACGGAAGCACACAAGAAGAAAACGCAACAAAATAATTATGGACAAGAACACGTTTCACTACTAAATTAGGTAATGTAGCCTCGACTTTGGAAGTGGAAAAATAATAAGAATATAATATAATTAATAATTAATAAACAATTTAATAATAATTAATAACAATACACCCATTATTATTAATGATTAATAATAAAAATAAATACTAATTAAATAATACTAATTAATAATAATAATAATTAATAAGAATATAATAATAATAATAATTAAATAATAATAATAATAATAATAATAATAATAATGTACTGTTATTATTGTTTTTTGTTGGTTGTTGTTGTTGTTTTGTTGCGTTGCTGTTGCTGTTGGGCCTATAGACGATCACTGACCACGCTACACGATTGTGCGTCAAACCTGTGCAATTGTACCCAAGAATCAGCTTTTTCAGCTGTTATCCCTCAGGATGTAACAGGGTGTTACGCCTTGAAGTGCGAATTATGGAGATGATAGGATGATGAGGGTGAAGGGACAAACACAAGCCACGAACATATCTACGCAGGACTCTATCCCGCAGCTCCACCGCGCAGACGACGGCTGCCGCAACTGTCTCGCCACTGGACCGACTTTATTATTATTTTTATTATTATTATTATTATATATTATTATTATTATTATTAGTATACTCCAAGAGAACGGCTTCAATACAAATCCAATTAGTATTTACAGTGAAACATGTGGGTTTTACAATGCATCATAAAGCTGTTTCGATGTCAATATATTGTTGAAACGAAAGAACAGTGAGAAATGTAGCACCTATGAAACACTCTCTTGTGCTATAACTTCTTTGAAAAAATAGAGTTAAAGTTAAGTCATTCACAAATATATCAAATATTAATATTTTTTGTTGGTTCCTATATTATAAAGAGTTTTAATCAATATTAAATTAGAATTATCATCAACATAGAAATAATTAATAAATTAATTAATAAGCTAATTTCCATAAATAGTGGAAAAATAAATTTTCCAGATCTTTTTATTTCACATTTTTATACAAAAGCAGGATTTTTTAAATATATTATTCATTAATTTGTTTACAGCTTTACAGACGCACAAAAAATTATTGCCCAAGACCTTGGTTGATAAATTATGCCAAATAGTTTCCAATTAAATTCCCTGGTGGTAGCAGATAATCTGTGGCCAATCCATATATGGAATCTCTCTCTTCCACTCAACCTTTCCCCCACACCAATCGTCCATACAAACAAATATTTGGGACAATTATTTCCATTACCAATTTAGTTCTCTAATAATTCTCTGAAATTACTGTGATAATGAACTCTAGAATATTACGCATGAAATCATGATCGTTAACTGTAATGCGGAAAATATGAAACAAAATAGTGCTACTTACAATGTATGTATTGAAAACAAACATCAAGTTGATTAGAAAATTTGCTTGCTTGTACATATTAATAAAATAATAATAATAATTATTATTATTATAATGTATAATATTATAATGGAGTAATAATGATAATAATTACAATTTATTATTAGAAATTTGTTTATTATATAGTATATTATTATATTATTATTATTATTATTATTATTATGTAATTATTATTGCACTGCATTGTTTCTCCAATGAGACAATAGAGGATTCAGACAAGGACCGGAAATAAAAAAAAACGTCAATTAAGGAGATGTCTATTTTCAGAGAAATGAGGACACGTGAGCTAAAGAAAAGCGGGCGGCTGGTGGAGCTAGCGCAAGGTGAGGCGAAAGGCGGGGCCAACGAACGGGAGAGCGCGAGTGGGCGTGGAGCGGCGCGGGGCGTCAGGGCAGGGGCGGGCGGGTGCGCGGCAGGGGCGCGCCGGGCGGTTGAGCGGCCGGCTCGCTGGGCCGCCGGGGCATGGCAGGGGCGGGCGGGCGTGCGGGGCGACGCACGCGCAGCTGTCGGCTCGAATCTTGATTTGCGGCGGCCCTCCCCCTCCTCCTCCTCCCCGCCCGTCAGCCCCCCGCCCCCCCCCCCCCAGCCTTCCCTTTCCCCACGCCATCCCCGCCCGCCCCGCTCCCACCCACCCCCCCACCCTCGCTGATCGGCTCGTTTGTCGGCCGCCGGAGAGCCGGGGCGCGAGAGGAAACAGAGATTTTTGACAACTCATCGCTCACTTGCTGTCCTTACAAAAATGTTATTTATAAAACCGTTTCCATTTTCAAAATCCTGTTTTTTTTCTCCCTCTCTGCGTATATAAAGCCGCTCTCTCCGCTCCGCTCCCGCGCCGCCGCGCCGTATCTACCGCTAAATGTGTCGTCGACAATTTGCCGCCCCAGTGGGAGATGTGACGCTATTCTGTGCAGCGATCGCGGAGTGGAGTGGATCGGCGCGGAACGGAACGAACGGAAACCGCGAACGGAACGAAAACGGCGTTGCGTAGAGGCGGGATGACTAAGAGCGTACGAGACGCCCAGCGACGCCGAGTGAGGAGCGGGAGGGGAGGTGAACGCGAACGCCAGGGAACGGGGCAGTGTCAAATTCCTCTGAGCGCACGGATTTGCGGCGGGAGGACTTTCATGATTACGACTGCACGCGGAGCGGGTTCCATGTGGGGCGGGGCACGTTGGTAGGCGAACGAGACGGGATGGGATGGAGAATAAAACCGTCTAGCGATGCGTGCGAGGAGGATTTGAATCAGAGTGTGGATGATATGAAGTAGAATCGGAAGCAGGTGGCTCAGAGCACCAGCTGATGTCAGCGGCAGTTGCCTGGTTATGCGGGAGTCCTAAGGTTTCGAGTCCCGATAGGTTGGATTTCGACACTAGGTACATTAGCTAGGGGCGAATTCAGGCGCTGAAGAAAAATTCTAGCGAGCGGTTGCTCTGAATATGTAGTTTTTCGTGGTTGTCGCGGATCGATACCAGGTGATACCGGAGCAGCGCCCTAACTAAACGGGTGCGGGCGCTCTTGTCTTGTCCTATCATCACGCCTTTCTTACGTGCATTACACTCCCCACGCGTTGCCGAGAGCCCGGGCGGAGGATAGAACTTCGTCCTGGTGGGCGGTGCATTCCGCTGGTGGGTAATACCTGTTTAGGGAAAACTCGCGCTAGACCAAACGGGTAAGTCGCGCCGGATCGCACCCTATAGCAGCGGGAAGATTACCGCCACCTCCCGCCGATAAAAAAAGAATTACACTTATGGACTAATGACCTTAGCAGTGACGCCGCCAAGAATCACTAATCAATCAATAAAACGAAGTAAGATGGTGTGCACAGGAAAGAAAAGATGAAAGTGTTGGGGCAGCTAGCTCGGATGAGTTACACAACACCCTGTAATAAAACAGGGCGCGCTCGTACAGGCACAAGAATTCAGAGGGACAATACACATGCCGAGAACGAGCCTAGTGAGGTGTGTGCGAGGTGACGCGATGCGGGACGTTGCGGGGGGGGTGCGGTGCATCCTGGATGATACAGACGGCGCGAGGCACTGCAAAACGCGCGCGGAAGCATGACAGGAAAAGACTTGCAGTGCAGTGCGGGCGATTCGGTGCAGAAGCGGTCCAGCACAATGAAGTTGAGGGTGGGGGCTGTGCGAGAGGAGGAGCGGGTCGATGGCGAGCCGGGGACGGGGAGCGGGCGGGGAAGCGGGGACGGGGAGCGGGGACGGGGAGCGGGACGGGGAGCGGGGACGGGGAGCGGGGACGGGAGCGGGACGCGGAGCGGGGGACGGGGACGGGGACGGGAGCGGGGACGCGGAGGCGGGGACCTTACGAGGGAGAGGCCCGGAATGGGGAGCGGGGACAGCGCTGCTCCCGCGGCTATCAATCACCTTCTACTTTGCGGGCCGCCGTCGTTCGGCCACAGCTGGCCCTCTCTTACAAGATTCGAAACCCGGCGAAATGCCCTGGTGACACGAGCCAGCTTATAGACTTACAAAGATCTCGTAGATACTTTCTTCCGAGATTTCTTTTCCTCTTCGGTGTGGGGACGCCTGCACTTTTATCGATGAGTCATAAATGAGGAAAGGATTTTTGGTTCTTGGCCGCGTTTTATATAATATCGATGCATTTTAATGGTACAAATATACTTTTTTAACGTCTGTATAACCAGTTAACATTAATATTTGTCAAGTGTGATTGACAAACAGTAAAATTAACATACAAACTTTACAATGTATTTAAGAATGAATAAAATAAGCTCTGAATAACTCAATCTAATTTTAAAATATTAATTTATTATAAAAATAATTTGTATACTAATATTTTTATTATATTTTTTATTAATTATTTTCTCTTTCATGCTTGTTGCATGACATAATAAAAATAACTATCTTTTGGAATTTCATTATGTCTACATGCACGAGAAAATTTCCAATATGATTGTGTAATTTTACATGAGCATATTTACCACAAATATTTGTTTCGAGAACTTTGAGAATTTAGAAATGTGTTAACTGTGTGACAAGTTGTTGTTTCCTTATTTCTTACACAGATAATAAAAAGTGTTCTTTTCATAGTTTATTATTTTTGAAATTCAATTGCTCTGTCAAATTTTGATTTTAACACGATGAGAGAGTTTTTTTTTGATTTCTAATGTAAACTACAATTCTATTTGTGAGGTATTATGGTTTATGTTTATCGTACAAAATATTTATCAGAAATTATTCTTCATAAAAGTCTCATCACTCAGATGTACTTGTATTGCTTCGTCAATATACGGTACATTCCACAAAATATAAAAAGATAAAAGATGTACACATTTCGTTTAAATATTGCGATTGAATTACGGCTACTATTTTTAACCACATTAAAATACTGAGTTTATTAACGTAATCTTACCGTGATTTTCTTCTTGAATTCCTTGTTTTTAGTTCATCAAAACACGTTGTTCATGCTCACCATGACAGGGTAATTTTTTTCTCTCTTCAAATAAAATATTGGAAATGGAGCATTCAAATCCTCGTAGCCTGTGCATATTAAGGAAATGTATGAAACACTTCACTCCATGAAAGCTATATCGCGGCTACTTCAAATTACGTTGTCATAGTTTCCAACATTGTATTCTTTAAATTTATTAGAATTCATGAACTTATTCATAATGGAATCAAAAGGGCCGGGAGCATTTTTGGAAAGGCATTCAAGAAATACAAGAATCTTCCTTATCCCTCTCTTGTGTTTATTCGCTAAATTTTGAAACATAAAATGGAAACAAAAGGTTTCTACTATGTCAAGAGTCTCTCTCTCAGAATTGTCTTCAGAGTAGTACACTTTTCATTCAACATCTTTTAAGAAATAGTAAAATATCGATGAAGTTTCAAACATCACTGATCACTTCTTGCTATGTGGTAATGTATTTGATCTTGGGATTATATAAAATGACGGCTGATAGATTTAAAAATGATTGATTGAGCTTCTCAACGGAAGACCTCAAACTACATAACAAGTGCCAATATAATACATTCTAGATGTAAAATGTAGAAGTACTGATTTGTAGGTTATTAAAAGGAAGCAATATATGCGGTTAAACTATGAATATATTAATGGGATTATAATAAACTACATTTTCAATTTTTAGTGGTTTTAAGAATTTATAATCGACTTTTTATTGTCATAAAAGACATTTTTGCTATGGACATATTTGTTTATGCATTTGAGCTGATTATTATTGTTCTTATTACCATGGTTGTTATTATCGTTGTTTCTTTTTATCGTTGTTATTATCGTTGTTGTTATTATCGTTGTTGTTATTATCGCTGTTGTTATTATCGTTGTTGTTATTATCGTTGTTATTATTTACAAATATTTTCTAAATAGCTGTAAACTGTTCTCGTGCTTTATGTGGTGTGTTTCTTTCCTATTAACAATTCTAGCATTGAGATTGTGTCAAATATTTTTTCATGCTTGCGCCAGACGGCGGCCGCGCCTTCCCCAGCTGCATCGCAAATCCCTCGCAGAGGCCCCGCGCGCGAATCCCTCCGCCTCCGCCTGCACCTTCGCTCCTCCGCCTGCTCCGCCTCCGCTCCAACTCTTAAATCCCGAGCTGCGCGCTCTGGGTGGCGCCGCCCCCTCCTCCCCGGACCCTCTCGCTCTAATAGAGGAGACCCGCATTGAGATCACGAACAGCATTTGCTTTGGTGTATTGCCTCCTTTTTAGCCCGGAGATTAGCCGACCCCCTCTTTTTATGCGCCTCCCCACCTGCGAGGGGCCGCGCCCCCCCCCCCCCCCCGCGTCTCGCGCACGCCGTTTGCTTAAATGCCTTGTCCGTCGCGTCGCTTCTTTTTTGTCTCTGTCTAAACCGAAGCGCAAACTCTGCGGCCGGGCATCATAACACGGCGGCGGGTTCTCTTGCCCCCTCCCCCTGCCAGCCAGGCCGCGCCGCGCCGCGCCTCGCAGGGCTCGCCCACTTGCTATTGTGGCGCGCCCGCCCAGGCCGGCGGCGCGGGGGCTGGCGCATTGTAAGCGCGCTGGTGTGCGGCGGCGCAGGGCGCGCTGCTTTTGTTCGCGGGGTCAGCGGCGCAGCTGGGGCGCGCGGAGACGGACGTGGCGACGGCCACGGAGAAGGCTCGGGAGCCTTGGCGATGTGGGGCGGAGAGGGGTGACGACGCTGAGCGGGAGGCCCTACGGTTCGAGTCCCCACTGTGGCAGGCTTTTTTTATACTATACTGCGATTTATGCGATTCTGACTCTGGGAGGTGTCCGGTTTTGGCGGTTTCATCCAATCGACACTATGGTGGCGGCACTGTGGTGACGTTCAAGTTCCCGATTGGATGAAACTGTCAACAGCTGAAGCCTGCCAGAGGTAGAGTTGCGAATATCGCAGTATACCTGCACAGGTTTAATTCAGAAGCTGTCTGAAAGAGAATTCTTAAGACCGGCTGCTCTGATCGGTAGTTTTCCTTGATTTCTCCGACCATCACCAGTGCAGTACTCTTACAAACGAGCCACAGACAGCACCCATTGTTTCCTTCCTCTTTCTTATCCTTTTCATTTAGACACACACTGACATGCACTAGCTCACATGCTGGGAGACTAGTCAGGAGTTAAGAGCTTTTTCCGGTTGGGGCGGTGCTCCGCTAACTGGAGATACCTGGTTCAGAAAAACAAATCGCGAATCAACGTGTAGGTCAGCGCCGCATCTCAACCATCCAGCGGAGGAAGATCATCCCCACCTTCCGCAATAAAACCTCCCAGAACACCTAGGGGGTAGTGACTTTAGTTGTTTACGTGTCCGGAATCACTAATCAATTAATGGCGGTGAGGACTGATGAAGTGACAAGGGGTGGTTGGAGATACTGGAGGTAAAAGCAAATGGTGAAGTTAATGGATGTAGTGTATGTACCGAATTCGTGCGGCTGGTAAATTTACAAGTTGCTAATATTCCATAGATAGCACTGGTTAAGAAAAACGTCACGGATGAGCTGAGGTGATCCAGGTGACAAATGTGGTAACACAGGCGATATATCGATAGTACCTACATGAAGTCTCCAACAGTAAGGCAATGACGAAGGCAAATACAGCGTAGGGTGTGCAAGGTCTAATGTCACTTTAGGTTCTTATTCAGCCACGATAACGAACGCTCCGGGAGAAGGAAACGTTTAAAGGTTGCACAAGTTTTATCTACTTATCTCCTTCCAGTTTTGGGTTTTAGACGAAGATTTCTTTCAATTCTATAGGATTGGTGGGTCGCCTTAATCTCGACATAAATCTCAGAATCATGTCAGAAATCTACACATGGTTAGAGATGCCATTGAGCACATTTCATTGTTATACGATGCAGGCCTTAAGTTATTTTGATTGACATTCTTTTTCAGTCATATGACGACTTACGAATTGTATGTATTTTGTCTTGATTTTTATGAATGAAATCCTTAGTAATTCATTAATGTCAATTTGTACCTCAGCATTACATCTACTGTGTATTCATCTAAATTTATTATCTAGTTTCGAAACTGAATCTACTGAATTATTGGTTTCTCTAAGTGTCATTTCCTTGAGAAAATATAACTATTCTTCTTGATATTTTGGCATTCAGCTCTAATACCTACTAGTGAATAGGGAAAGAATTTAATATCGTTCATCCTTTTCAAAGACTGATTTCATCTATAAATCGTTTACTTGTGTTGCTCACCCTCATTCAAAAGCATTACTGACCGCTGTGAAGATTGACATCTCCAAAATCGAATATCAACTTCAGAATTCATATTTATGAGGATTTCTATGTGAACATGTGGCGGTTTATTTGACTGAAAAGGTGCGTTGTGTTTGTTAATTTCATTTAAAAAATTTACGGGACTTGTATCGGAATCTTGGCGTTCTGTTTCAATTTGTTGACCGCCACATGACGCCGGCACATCAAAACCTGGAAATAAAAACCTCCACCCTCGCCATAGCTTTGACGGTTGGACGGCTTTATTTATGAGATTTCTCTCGAATAAACTGACTGCATTCGGATGCAGAGGCTTGTACTGATTATACGCATCATCTATATACGTACTCGCAATGAAATGAACGGGATAAGATTTGAATCCATAGAAGTGGACATTACTACTTTATTTTCAAAGTCAATACGCACTGCGATGTTATTACATCGCTAATCTTGAAACAGATACTCCGCGGTAATTTTCTAAATGTCTCTATTTCGATGTCAATTTCGTGCAAATCTCATATTGTGGTACATTGCATTTTTCGGACTTAAAAATGGATTTCCGTATTCTAGATATAACCTCATTTGAAAAAAATATTACTGATTATTTCTCACTACAATTCAATTTTGTTGCGGCTTCTCCAACTGTTAAGCTGTCCGTCCATTAGCGGAAACACTAACGGCTAAACGTGCATAAGATTTTCTATAAAATTGCTGTCTCCTGATTCATCTGTCCGCATTCGAGCGCACGCGGTTGCACGTAATCGTTACCAAAATATGAGGAAGCATTGGCTATTGTAGCTTCGCTAGTTTTTTCGAAACAACAAATAATAATTATTAATAATGATTATCCGCAATAAAACGGATTAATAATAAATAATAATAAGTAATTATAATAATAAATAATAATAAGTAATTATAATAATAAATAATAATTATTTTGTTATTCATGTGTATTGTATTACATATAGAATGTTGTACAATGCACTATGTTAGATATAATGTGATAGTTAACGACATTGTACTTCGCGGAGGTTATAATCTGTTTGCGAACCTGAAATTTAAGTAATATTCACTTTCTTAATATAGCGACCAGAAAATATGAGATAAAAACTTAGTGTACTGTAAAAAAAGACAAAAATGTAAAACTAAACTTACAAAGTAAAATACAATCAAACAAGGACAGTAAACAAAGTACAAGAACAGGCAAAATTTTTAAACTCAACTTACAATAGAAATAAGAAAACAAACACAAATGAAATATGTATAAAAGTAACACCTTTATAAATAATACATGTAGAGCACTGTCATATCTACACAGTAAATAAATTCACTTATTTAAGAGAGAATGATTAAATTATACAAATACACTTGTTCACAGAGATCTCTGATGGATAAGCCAAATTCGTAAACTTCTTTTGTTTTTACATTGACTAACATACAAATCTTTCATATATTTAGGAAGTATATTTAATAATTTATAACTCATACATGTATGTGTTCTTCTGGCAATTTCTTTGTTAATTTTCGTAGGTGTTAAATAAACATATCTTCCTTAAATTTTCTCTGTTTTTATATTGACTTTTCAAATTGAATTTATTTGTAGTTATAGATTTTTTTCAATAAATAGTTTCCAGTGCTAATAATATCATATTGCTTATAGAGAGTATCAATGGGATTTCAAAGGATTAATACATTTAATTCGTTTCCTCCGCCAATTATCTCAACCGAGACAATAACAATATATTTATTAACAAAGAAAACAAAACAAATATATACACTTAATAATCTACTTACACCCT
>BOPP01000058.1:2181192-2194578 GCA_017312745.1 Gryllus bimaculatus | reverse complement strand
GCTGGTGCAGCGAGGGCCCGGGGCGGGCGAGGTCGGAAGGGAGCAGCCCCGATGTGTGGCTTTGCGAGGTTGCACTCTCACGCCTTCGCCCCATTTCTTCTGGGCGAAAGCTCCAATCTTTGCGAGTTCGGAACGACCAACGCACTGCGATTTCGGAAGCCTTTTTTGTTTCGCTTGTGTGCTTTAGTCGTGATGATGATGATGATGATGATGATGATGATAATAATAATAATAATAATAATAATAATAATAATAATAATAATAATAATAAAGATTAATACTAAATAATAAAGAATAAAGTTATGTGTTGCTGAGCGTTTATACTTAGCTTGATGCAATGTTTGAAAGTAGGAGAAATAATTTTCATGTAGGATTTTTTCTTAGTCCCAGGATTACTATTGCTTTCTTCCCTTGTCTTTTCTGAATGAAATTTCGCTATATGCTGTATTCTTTAGATTATTTTCATGGTTTAAATATGATGACTGTTTAAAGCCACTAGAAAAACGCTGAAAAACAAATTATCACCAATACTGCTTAGTTACTTCATCTAAAGATATCATTCATAATGAATGTGTTGGATGTTTGTAAAAATATAAGTAGAAATTTAATGTGAATCAGTTTGGGTATCAAAAGATTATGAGAATTGGCACTGAAATAAATTTTGGTATTGATGATTGATTCTCATATTTGTTAGAAATGTATAATGTTCAAAGCAATTCATTAACTTTATCTTAAGACAATGCATACGTATAGCATCTAAAATCTTTATGCTTGAAATGAATGGTTAATGAACATCAGTATGAGTTATGCTTTCATTAAGATAGAGAAATGCTTGTGTGGTGCGAGATTGGAAGAACAGGCAACATAAGGAATTCAGCGACTTTCCTTTGTTGGAAGCGTGTGACAAATTCTTTGGTTAACTATTCCATAATTATTTTCTTTCCTAATTACTTATTGAAAATTACCTGGGTTTGCGGCCAAATGCAAACTATCTCGTACGCAGAAAGTTTAAAATGTATGATCTTTCCTTCTTAAATGCCTTCAAAGAGTAGCGAAACAGATGTTCAAGGCGTGGAGCCAAATTTGAATTAATTTGGCCACTCATGAGCTAACATGTACTATAATTAGAGGACTTTCTTGGCTTTTCTGCATACGATCTGCATACTTTTCCTTGTCATCGGTCATTACATCATATCTTGTATACGAAGCATCATTAAACATATACGAGTAAACAAGTGTTTCGTATTTCACCTTTTTATATTTTATCGTAGTTGGGTGGCTTGTGAGTTGGACATTCAGAATTTGAATTTCTCTCCCCGTAATAGTTTACCTGTTGGATGCGGTTTTATTCGATTTTATGCGGTTTTATCGTGTACACAGATTTGCTTGTGTACTTCTGAAAGGTCCCCACCGTGCTCCTCTTGCTCTGAGGAATGTATTTTTATTTGTTGCTGATATTAGACATGCTTTTACGTTGGTTGCTGTTGCATTGATTGATGAACTGTTGTAGTATTAATGATAGTTACATAAATTGCCACTGCAGAAATGATGGGTTTTGCACTAAACTAGGATTCTGAACTACTTGGTGCTAGACCATCTGAGCTTCCTGTTGTGAGCGAGATTGTCTTGTGAATTGCTTTGCCTTAAATGGACACTTCAATACTGATTGATTATTTGTAAATTATTACATCATTTCACTAAAATGACTAATTAATTTTAAATTTAATTTAAATTGGCATTAAACTGACCCGTGTAGGGGCAGCCATTTGCTAACCTTGACGCTTCACTGTTACCGCTGACTTCGTCAGAGGGCGCAGCTCGATATGGTTCGCTTGAAACCTCGTCGATGAATGCGATGTACGTTGTGGAGGTAAATTGCTGCCTCGTTTTTATTGACAGGCTTCGTTTGAAGATTCGTGATTATAGGGGATATTATAGTTCATATTTTCGAGAAGTTAGGAGAAATTCAACATTCCATCATATTTTTAATTTCATCATTGTGAAGTACAGCAGTGATCGTGGCACCTAAGTGGCCCGCTGGTGGGAGATACCTTGTTGGGGAAAACCACGTGAGCCGACGTGGACGGATCTCGTCAGCCAGCGGAGGAATCAACGCCATCTCGCGCGAGAAAACATCCTCGACCCTCACGGGACTAATTACCTTATACTTGGGTTTTTATTTCTTGGCGCGCGAGGCCTTACCTTCACGATGGAATATCTCACGGTATCTCGCGTCTTTCTCGGTCGCGCCGCTAGATGTCGCAAGATCGGCTGCTCCACTCGATACGGTCACGATCATGCTACAACGTGAAGACGCGCGTGGAATCATTAATCAACCAAAAATGGCCAAAACGTTAGTCCCTGTGCTTAGTGTGGTGTCACCCGCACAGACAAGTAGACACTGAAGCCTTCCCTTTCATTTACAGCCGTGTGCCCTGGAATCGTTCGCTAGAAGCACGGCGCGTCGCAGACTGTCCCGCGATGCGGGCCGCTTCGCCGCAGCCGCAGCCTCGCTTCCTTTGGGGCCGTCAGCTCCACACGCCGAGGGCGGGCGGAGGTGCGTCCCGGCTTTTTGTGTTCGCGTCGCGGCCCCTAGCCTCTCGCGCGCAGCGAAGCGAAGCGTGCTGTGCCTAGCCGCGCGGGGCGATCTACCTGCGGCACCCGCATGCTTTTGCCGCCCCCGCCCAGGTACCTCCCCGCCCCGCTCCGCCTCGCCCCATCGCGCACGCCGGCGCGTGCCGCCACCCGCACGGAGCCTCAAGGTGACGCGTGTCACCTTGCAGAAACGGGTGCGGGACATGAGAATATTGCTCATGCGCGGTGGACTCCGCTCGCACGTGTTGTATTGCTAATGCGGAGAGTTAATGAGATGGGCTAGAGATACCATTGTTCCGACGCTGACCAATTCACCTATTTCTCACGTTCAAATGTAGTGTGAACTACGTTTCCGCGATATCTATGGAAAGCGCGCTTCCGCGGTATTATTGCAGTTCGAAATATCGTTGTGCTCTTTTGGGACATAATGCTGTTTGCACTTTTGCTCCTCCGTCCATCTTGAAGATATTGGCGACTTCAATGTACGTAAGAAATCACGCATTTACGCTTCCATGGTTGCGATGGTTGTTCTGTGTCTTTATGTATAGTATTTTAAATGTTGTGTAAGAAATTACTCCTGTGAGTTGCTTTCTCCTGCATGGATTTGTAAACGTTAGTATTTGAATTTTTTTACAAAAGCGACGTTAGAAATCGCAATTGTTTGCATTACCCTTTGATATTGCTCTTTAGTTAACATTCCAATATTAAGACAAAGACGTTTCACATTAACTGTTAATTTAGGAACAAGTGTAATAATTACAAGATGATTTGCTATATTGAATACGGTTTTCGTGAAAATAATAATAATAGTAATAATAGTAATAATAATAATAATAATAATAATAATAATAATAATAATGTGTTATTATGTATTATTAAGTACTATAGATTGTTTGTAATATTATAATTGATTTTCTAACTGAAACAGAAACTTATAGCGTCTTTACCACAAATCCTGAAAATAGGAATGAAATTACATTGTTTGTTTGTGCTTTGTATGACTTTGTACAAATTTGTGCAAAAGATGATAAATATTTGTTGAAGCAGCGAACACTATAAATATATTATATTTTTATACATATTTTAATATTCGTGGTCAAATACGAGTGGCGCATGGAGTTAAGGAAATCATTAAGGGTCATTCTTTTGATTGGTTACATAATTGGAGGGCAGGATTATTGCAATACTTTACAGATTGTGAAGAAATATAAAGGAAATTTTAAGATAACATCTGTTTGGAAGCATTCGAAAGGAAAGATTAAAATAATAGTCATATTGCATTATTTCCATTTCGTGTATAACTGAGGAATTAGGATTTTAGCTGAAAAATCTGCTCTTGCTCGACGAAACCCAAAATTGGAGAGATAGAAAGAATGCAAGTCACAAAGACGGCTTTATAAACATTCCCCTCCTTTTATTTATGTACGTAAAAACCATAGTCACGTGTGCCATTTTGTAGTATTATATCATACAAGGTATATATTATTATCGTCTGTCAATTTTGAAGACAATTTTAAAAACATGTTTTTTTTAAATCTTCAATTATTTTCTGTAGACTCTTTCAATGGTTAGAGTAAAATAAACTAAATAACGCGACAAAAACGTTTTTTTTTTAAAAAATAAATAAGTACATTACCAAGTAGTTGATTCTTGTCGGTCCACGTCTTAGTCGATCGATTTGACGTTTCGGTCATCGTGTTGTGGCCTTCATCAGAGCTATACTACTTATCAAGTATCATTCTCATAATATTCCATAACCATTGCACATAATGCCGCATACGTGTAAATGTATCACTTGTGTTCAGAGGTTGTGCTTATTTATCTTATGATTGAATAGTTCTTTTGTCGACATATCACAATTTATAATAAATTACTGGTGCACATAATTTTTTACATTATTTGTAACGGTTATGTAATATTATTACAACTCCATGCACTTGGAAAAAAACTATTTGTATTATATCCATCAAATTTCAGGTTTGCTAAAAATCTGGTTAATTCAAAGGAAATATTTTCTTGGAATGAGAGTCTTTCCGTTGCTCCCAGTACGCCAAGGGAAATGTAAGAACTCTTAGTAAGAAACTTGTCACTCGATTTAAACGAAGCGCGCTACGCCCTCGGTGTTGCCGACTCGCGTGTTTCCATCCCGATCCTCTAAAAAGTGCGTAAAAGTCATCCTTCGGGATAGTAGCTTGTTATTTTGTCGAGTTTTTAGGTTTACAACTTCTCAAAATTTAAGAATTAATTCCAGGAAGTACATTGCACTTAAAATACTGTAAATATATGACAACGTTTAATACATATATTTTTATTTCAACATATCAATTACTGTAAATTTGTAATTCAGTCCTACAAATTCCTGAATAATAAATATTGTAATATATTGTAACCATTTGAAAAATATTTCAAATAAAAAATGATATCAAAAATACGTCTAACAAAATGGAATGGAATTAAATGGAATTTCCTTATAAACAACTGAATATTTTGAGTAGTTCGCATGTTCAGTTTATGTGTGAATCATTTCTGTTTGTAGATAATTATTGAATTATGACAATGAGATAATCCTCATACCATGAGGTTTAGTCAAATGATGCTGAAAAGGGCAAATATTGCAAAGTTTTGGTGTCGATACAATATTGAGTTTCTATTGGTGTTTGGGGGTCGCTGATCACAAATTATGCATTATGGAAATGAAATTTTTTCTTTCTAACACGAATAACAAAATTCTATTCACAGCAATGCTGGTTACAATGTTTTTATCAGTAGGAATGGCATAGAAACATGAAAAGAAATCATAAACACTCAGATAGGGACTAAATCGTTGTCAATAAGTTGACCTGTATTTGCCAAATCTGTGTTCAAGGGCGATGTAACCATTGTTGCATTACCATATGTAGCTGCAACAAAGCAGCAATTATGAAGAGTTTATTATCGGGTTCTACAAAGGCTAGATGTCGAAGAAAATTCCAGAACAATGGAGATGGAAAATAACGAAAAATGACCCTGCGCCTGTGGCGACAAGAACATGCCAGATATTTCAGTCTTTGAACCTGACGAACCAACAGAAGAGAACCTGAATATTCTACAAGATATAAGAAAGTATGGATCACTAAGAATCTGTAATACACAATAGTAATAGTAGCCTAATAAATTATTCCATTAATACAATGGTAATGAACAGATGTCGACCTTCATACAAACGTGTCAATGAAGGTGAGGTACATCGGTTTATAAAGTATTATTATTTTTTTATTTTTTAAAATTATTTTTACCCATTTTCCGTGTTCTAATTAACATGAAAAATGATTCAATAGGCACTGTATTTACGTGCACATCACTTTAGTGCAAGTAAATTGTATAAAGGAGTTAGTGAGTGAGTTAGGATAAGTGGGGTGCCATTTTCGCAGTAAGATGCGGACTTATTTTGCACACTAATAGTAAAACCATTAATTATAGGAAAATATCACAGAAAAACCACCAAATACATAAAATGAAAGCAGTTTTGCCCTATGGTATTTCATATACGAACACGACACACTTGTACACATATACGAAAAATTGATAGTTTCTGTTAGGGTTACGCTATTTTGTCAGGTTTTGTCTCGTTTTTTGCTTATATCAACAAATAAAGCGGCACTTTCACGAGTAAATCAATGATAGGAGAAAATTCGTAAGTACGTTAAATAGAGGTAATTAATCTCCTGTTGTCGGTAGGTTTATGAATCTCCATGCGAAACCATGAAATAGACATCAACAAAAACATAAATGCAAACACTTTTTATTAGTTTATAATTGTTCACGCTGAGAGATAGAAACCAACTGACATACGTTTACCTGCTAAGGCTTCAGAAACAATCCCACGAGAATGGTTATTTATGCACCAAGGGGTTACAAGGGTTCTAACGATCAAGCGGCGACAGAAAGCTCGAGGGTCTTTGGACGTTTTTACTTATTTACTAATTAACCAGTGTTTTACTTGACTCTGCTTCTCATTTCATATTTCCCATATTACATGTAACAATATTCAACTGTTTTCATATATCCTTCGTCACCACGATACTCTCGAGGTAGGTAAGTTATGCAGTGAATATCGAACACCGTATCGAATAATAAACTATAACGTATAAGCAAAAAATAAACTGATTTCGTTGCGAAGAAGCTAGTACAAAACAGTAATAATTGAAAATAAACGCAACGAAAACTTGAAAATTTATATCCACTAATATTACGCAAGACTCGGAAGTAAATCGTTTTGGCTCAGGGGCTGTTGCTGAACTAATCACATCCGCCAGAATTGGCTCTGACGGAACAGCAAAGGAGGAAGGGCGGCTGCCTGCTGCATTTTATCCCCGAAGCGGCGATGGCGTCAGCGACCGCCCGGCACGGAGGCTGCCACCGCAAAATTTCGGCCGCGCGGGTTCGGCTATCAATAAAACGTGACATTGAAATTGCAAATTATGCCGGTCCCTTGAGCTTCAACCCCGTCCCCCGTCCCCCGCTTCCAGGGGCCCTCTGCCCCCGCGCGCCGACGCGCTCTTTTCTAGCGGGCCGCGCCCCCTTTAGCTCGCGGGCGCTATCACCCACACGCGCCCGCCACAGCGGTCGTCGTTGGCCGGAAAAATTCCGTAATGAATACAAACGGGCGAATTGTTGCCACTTCAGTAGGAATCAACTATTGATTTTGTTGTTACAAAGCGATTAGCAATGGCGACACAATCATTTTGGCCGCCCAGGAAACGCGGGTGTTTCTATCATTCTCTTTTTAGGGAAATGAACGCGGCCAGGAGAGCGTAAAAAAACCTGGCGGGAGCGCATCCGGCGGGCGGCGTGGCGGTGGAGGGAGGGGGGCGGGCGAGAGCGAGGGCGATGGACGTGTGTTCGCGTGTCCGGGCGGTGATTAACATGATGTAGGAGCGCGGCGCGTCGCAGAGCCGCCGTCGATCGCAATACAATTGACAGCGCGACCGCCAGATCAAACGCTCGTTAGCCGGATGGGCGGGGCGACGAATAAATAAGAATAAATGAAAAAAATTCATTGTATACGCCAAAAGTGATCAAGAATGAAAAAGAATGGATAAGACAAGCAGCCACCTTTTCGATGGAACAAGAAACCACGCTATTTAGAACAAAAAAGTAATAGCGACGCATTTTCGGTTAATTAATGTCCTAATTTCGTACGCGATAATGGAAAAATGCGATTATCCCAAAATCATAGTTTGTTGATGTTACCATTTAAGAATGTAGATAACGTAGACAACCACGAAACAAAACTTCATTGCTATTAATGCACATTGCTGAAATTAAAGATATTCTATGCGATCTCCATTTACATTAGCCCCACATGCTAAAGCACGAGCCTAACAATTTCTTACTGTTCACTCTATCTTTGCCAGAAGATTAAACGGTTGATGCAAGCCTTACCATACCCGAGTGATTTGTCTTCCGGGTTATTCACGAGACGTTGATGAACTTTGGCTTCAGATATTTCCAGAGAAAAAAATCAAGAGGCGAAAAATCAGTCGACCACGGTGGCCACGGACACATGGCTTTCTCTCTCACTAGCATTGTCTCCACATTTATTTTTTTGAGTTGGCACCTGCTCTGACTACTGTTATAGTAGGGCTCCGTCATTCTTGAAACCACATACACTTCAGAAATGCCACAAGAAACGCTCTCTTGAGAAGTTATGGGCAAGACTGGTCTTAAAATCTTCGGACGCGAGTTATCATCAAATCGTGAATAAATAGGACCCTTAATACGAGCCAAGCATTCACCTTCCATTCTGTTCCATATTCTGGATGTTCCGGGGAACGAAATTTTACCCCCGGAATTAATTTTCCCAAAAAAAAAATTTCCCCCCTTGTTTTTTTTGGGCTTTTTGAAAAAAAGGGGGAAATATTGCTTTGGAATTTTTTTTTGGAAACCCAAAAACCCCCCCTTCGAGAGAAGTGCAATTCAACTGTCCACAACATATGAGATGAATGTTATGTCTTCCTTAAGAATCAATTGATGGAAGTCAAACCAACGTTGTTCGTCTCCTTCAACCAGGTACCGCATATAGGTGTCATGGAACGCTGGTAAAAACTTTCATCGGTATGAACAAGTTCTTGGTTAACCGAAAATTACTGGCAATGTTTCATTCATTCAGGGTCCGGACGAATAATTTGAATATCCCTCTCAGCATCTCCCAGCTCCATGTTCATCCGTTCCGGTGGCCCATTCAACCACGAACCTGAGTACATAAAACATTGCCATTCTCTCTCTCATCAAGTCTTAAAATTACTGCAGAACTCGCTGCAGCACGTGTGGAATAATGCAAAGCATATTCTCGATCACAGGTAGAGTAATTATGACATGCGACCAAATAATTACTCGATAAGATTACATCACAGTATTTTTTCATGGTGAAAGAACCGCGGCATTACTCCAATATACCTCTTCACTCTCACCAAACAATTTTCGTAAAGAAAAACAATATTTTGAACAAAATATACTTAATCACCTGTTTCCCTTTGGAACAGGCTATTTAGCCGTATCGTTGCTGCAACAAGCTTAAATAAAATTGAAAATTAATTCGCCACCAATACGGTGAGTGAAACGTTTTCCAGGCTTTGTTAAATGCGATTGTGCAGAAACTATTTGAATATTCATACGAAGGGTGCTAATATTTTCCTTATGTATTTGGATGTGTTCGTTCCATTACTAGGAAACTCTTACAACACCGTAATAAGATACCAGTTGTGTACCAGTCCCCATTTAACGGAAACCTCGACGAGGTGATGCTATTACTTATTCAGCGTCTTGCTGATAAATGTCTAGCAAAATTAGCCAGTTCTTATTGTATTTCTTATTTTTGTTTTCAATAATCCAGTAAATTTGACAAATATGTACAAGATGTTATGAGAAGCCTAATTTGAGATTAATGTTGGTGGTTTTACTCTTGAATTTTCCTTTGCAATTAGTTCTCGAAATGTTCTCTTGTCCATATTTATTGCTTCTTGGGTTGCTTGAGAACTGTCCTAGAAGTGAGAATGCAACCTTCAATTATTCCCCATTTAATTTTATCCAAAATTTACTCACTGACTTTCCCCTTCCCCAACACTGTATTTAATTGTCGCACCAGACAAAAAACCTTGAGCTATTTCGTCGATAAACTTTTGAATGAACTTTCTTTATTCTGATCCTTCACATACTTTAATACATTAAAAAAATAGTATCATCTTAGATTTAAAGACCTTCAATTTCACACAAAAAGTGACTAATACTTCACAACTCAACGATGGCACATTATTTTTTGCCATCTGGGAATTCTGAGAGGTCGATATAATCCACAATTTGTTTCTTCGCTTTTCTTCTTATACGTAAATAATTTCGAAAAGACAATTTGTAGCCACCAATAATGCGAGGCTTGTCTAGAGCTGGGGGTTCCAACTCGGGCGGGCACGCAGGGGCGCCCGTGGGAACCACCACGGGCCCTGGCGGACTCCGGCGTGCACAGGACTGCTGCCGGCGCCTGGCGAAAATAACCCTTGGTCGCGAGTTGGCCTTGGCCTTGGCCTTTGGCCTGATAGCCGAAGCAGGAGCGGTTAGGTTGGAGAGCGGAGGGCACACCGGGCTCACAGGCAAGAGAAAAAAAACCTTTAAGTTAACAAGAACGTTAAACTCGAGCAGAAAACAATAATTTTGTTAAAATTAATTTTAGATATTCTTTTCTTAACCAAGTGAAGTAATATTCTGGTATTCAGTTCTTTGGACTGAACCGATGATAGAACTTCCTTCAATGTCTTCGTGTTTTTTTTCTTTTTCTTTATTGCATAGAAAAAGCTTGCTCACAACAATTACCATTGACCCAAACATAGATATAATCTTCGCGTGTATTTCATGAATCTTGGGAAGACTTTCAAGTGTATATTCTGATACACCCCCAACAAATTAAGGTCTGTCTGTTGTAATATCTGCACGTTATGGAATGTATGGTGTTCCGCACATCTTTTATCTCCAACTGCATCGGTGATAGATGGTATCCGATAGCAGAAAAAGAAATTGTGGCTTTCTCTGCAGCCATTCGCACTACTCATATTGCTCCAAAAATTGAAGACAAAGAGTTAATGAGAAAGCGCGTTCCCACTCGCACTTCTCGATACCGCTAGAAGCCGAGTTGGAACAGCCTGGTCATAGGGACTGGTGAACTTGATTGACACAAACGATCAGCAAACTTTCCTTAATGAAAAGTGTGCGCTTTGCTATTTAGAGAAGCAATTTTAAAGTTTCCTTCACTATTTTCGCCAGAATCTCATTTCCCTTCTTTCCATAGTTTCATTTTAGAAGCTTTTCCACTTTGTCAATGAAAGCAAATTAATTGAGCCGTTTTTACTCTATTTAGGCATTAGGGACCACACGAATAGAAAGCTTAATGAACGGCCTAAATCCTGATATTATCATTCTGATTTCAAGTACTGGAGCAACTTCCAATGCATTTTTTTGAAAACTTGATGGTCGAACAGAATCCCACGACCTTTTGATAATGAAACTACAAAAATAATGATTTCAGTTTTATTGTCTCAATTGATACAGATTCCAATGTATACGACCCATCCAGTTTCAGTTCTCTCAATATCGAAGAACTAATGCCCGAAAGAATATACCGCTGAGCGCGCGGCTTTGCAGGTTGTTGACAACGGCGTGGAGCAATGTCATTTAGCTTACAGTTATTCGTTGCCCTAATTGAGCTTCGTGCTCACAGGAGCGCTTGTTCTAAACGGCCGAAACTTCTCTCATAGTAGGCAAGGCCTGCACAAATTCTTATGCGAAAGTGGATTTGCGTGGGTGAAAAATGTGGAATGTTTTAAATTTATTTCTGGCAGACGTTTCAATGTGTGATGCAGCTAATTTTTTTCACAGCACATAAAAATAGTGAATAACAGAGAAAACATTAGGCTAGATTTGAACAGCGCCTGTGAAGATTCCTTGGAAGGAAAAAGTTTGAAGATGTGAGAATCTTTGTTACACCATTTTTTAATGTTCACTGTTCACTCAAATTTTAGGTTGAAAACAAAATCATATATTACAAACTTTGCTACTCAACATTAATGAAAAATCTTATTTGAGAACAATTTCCACACGAAAAACATCTTTGACTTCTAAAACTGCCAGTGTGGGCAGACGCCGAAAAATATACTTTTTAAAATACTTTGCAATTTTCGAAACTTCAGGAAAATCTAAACAAACAATCGGCGTCCTAAGGCAATTGATTTGCATTTCCCTATTTAAATCAAAATAAAGAAGAAAATGTACTTTACTATCTCTTGCTCAACATATCAGATATACAGAATATACCAGATATGCAAAATATACCAAAATGTTACAAACGATTTGCGTTGTTTTGTGGAAGCTCGTCTTATTCGTTTTGATGGTCCTAAAATTAATGATATGAATAAAAAATTGTCGCGAAAATACCTGTTTTATGTAAAGTATAATATTTAAATGGGATGGTTTTTTATTAGGTTTATTTGCAAGATTGGGATATGTTAATAAAAAATATGACAAAAAATCCCGAAAACTGAAAAAGAAAATGGTTTTATATCCCGAGTTCCCAGTAAGCAATTTGGCAAGGTATTTTAGCGAGAGAAAATTGAAATTTCTTGTTTACTTCGCTCCAGTCTAGTCAACCGTCTTGATGGATTATATGTATAAAGTATTATGACTTGTCTTCTATTTGTGGGTAAATTGCATTGTAAAACTGTGTATTACTTTAAGAAACAGCATGCTCTGGCTGCCTTTAACCATCTGGTTACATTTACAACCAATATGGTAAGTATAATTTATCCTTTGATTCATTCATGTTCCTTCATAATACAATTATCCAAAGCTTACTCCAATTGATCTCAATGATATTCAATACATCGTTAACACGAACTACAATGTCCTAACGTTTTTTTTTTGGTTTTGTTTAGTTTTTTAAACACTTATATCTCACAACATACTAGGAAACTAGTGGACGTTTCGAGGGACCACAGATCTTCTCGTTATTAGTTGCGTTTTTCTACTCTCTCAAAACAAGCGAGTCTGAGGGCAAGCCATTTGAGTTTTGCATAGCCCTCTTCCCAGTTGGCTCTCTATCGCACCTAAAAGATTAAACCAGGCCTATTGCGCGTACCTCTCCGCTAATGACACTTCGCTGGTAGAGTGATTGCAATAGCAAAATTATGTTGGTAGCACGAGTTGCAGCTGTTAAACAAAAAGAAACATAAATTGGGCTTATTGAACCCTAACTACAATAGATCCCTTTGAAAGTTTGGTCCTCTTCATTTGTCTCCAGTTGATCTCCGCTGTTACAACATAAGTGTAATTTTCAATACGAGCTCTCTGAATGCATTTACCGACACTAACTGCGCTTACAGTTTCCAACAGGCCAAGAGATCATGAAGGTATTAACCTTACGCTGGTCCGAGTGCATGGCCTCACTTGCCCCAACATCCTATCTAATCACTTTAAGTGCACTATTGTGAACATATCAAGGATATGTAACTTAGTAAAAAATTTATAAAATGTGTGTTGTTGAATTCAAGCTATCTCGTCCTAGAGTGTCCGTCAGTTACTCGAAAGGCAAGCCGTAGCATTCAACGCCACCTTGAAGTGCCGAAAGTTGACCGTGTTCCCAGGCAGGCGCGCTGGTCCGCGCGCGGACTGGTGAGCGGCGCGCAGGCAAGCGTGCGGCGAAGGCAACGAGGCGGCGCGGAACACGTACGAGCAATGGACCGGCGCCCGCCCCCGCCCCGCCCCTCTCGC
>BOPP01000058.1:2158634-2181167 GCA_017312745.1 Gryllus bimaculatus | reverse complement strand
GGTTGCTTTCGAGTAACTGACGGACCACCTCTAGGACGAGATAGCTTGAACTTCAACAACACACATTTAAAATTTGAATTTGCAACAATTAAAAATTCAAGTTATTCCAGAAATGTGTAGCAAATTAACGTTTTTTTCACGTGTCTCGTACAGTGCAAAGTATATAGTAATTTTATAATATTATATATAATTTTATAATCTTCGATAACAAACTGACTGCAGTTTTCAGGATTTATTAGGTTTGTAATGGGGTCCATTTGCAATAATAACAGTTTACTAAGTATTATTCTTACAACAAACATACGTTTGTCAATTGTTTAAGTGAACGTTCAATAAATCTTGAAACATTCTATAAACATAATGTCCTACAATATTTTTTGTAGAGTAAATTATTTTACAAAAATGTTTTCGCAGTTCAAGCAACTTTGTATTGTTGCTATGGAAACTGATTCGAAATGAAAGTTATTGAGCGACGTGGATAAAATCCTGCAAAGCACATTCACTGCCGCGAAATGCGTAAAAAAGTTGGTTTTAGCTATATTGTAAGTTTTATAAATTTTTTACTAAGTTACATATCCTTGATATGTTCACAAATAGTGCATTAAAGTGATTAGATAGGATGTTGGGGCAAGTGAGGCCATGCACTCGGAACCAGCGTAAGGCTTTAATACTTTCATGATCTCTTGGCCTGATTGGAAACTGTAAGCGCAGTTAGTGTGTAAATGCATTCAGAGGAGCTCGTATTGAAAATTACACTTATGTTGTAACAGCGAGATCACTGGGAGACAAATGAAGAGGACCAAACTTTCAGGATCTATTGTAGTTAGGGTCAATAAGCAATTTATGTGTTCTTTTGTTACAAGCTGCAACTCGTGCTACCAACATAATTTCTATTGCAATCACTCTCACCAGCGAAGTGTCATTACGGAGAGGTACCGCAATAGGCCCTGGTTAATCTTTTAGGTGCCGATAGAGAGCAACTGGGAAGAGGGGCATGCAAAACTCAAATGGCTGCCTCAGACTCGCTTGTCTTGAGAGAGTAGAAAAACGAACTAATACGAGAAGATCTGTGTCCCTCGGAAACGTCACTAGTTTCCTAGTATGTGTGAAGATATAAGTGTTAAAAACTAAAAAAACAAAAAAAAACGTTAGGACATTGTAGTTGTGTTAACGAATGGTATTGAATATCATTGAGATCAATGGAGTAAGCTTGGATAATTGTATTATGAGACATGAATGCATCAAAGGATAAATTATACTTACCATATTGGTTGTAAATGTAACCAGATGGTAGGCAGAGCATGCTGTTCTTAAAGTAATACACAGTTTACAATGCATTTACCCACAATAGAAGACAAGTATATACCTTATAATATAATCATCAAGACGTGACTAGACTGGACGAAGTACAAGAAATTTCAATTTCTCTCCTAAAATACCTTGCCAAATCTCTTACTGGGAAACTCGGGATATAAAAACCAATTTTCTTTGAGTTTTCGGGATTTTTGTCATATTTTATTAAAATATCCTCTTGCAATAATACCTAAATAAAAACACATCCCATTTAAATATTATATTTACATAAAACAGGTATTTTCGACAATTTTTTTATTCATATTATTAATTTTAGGGACCATCAAACGAATAAGACGAGCTCACAAAACAACGCAATCGTTTTGTCATTTTGTATATTTTGCATATCTGTGTATTTTGTATATCTGCATATGTTGAGAAGAGATAAGTAAAAGTACATTTTCTTCTTTATTTGATTTAAATAGGGAATGCAAATCAAATTGCCTTAGGACCGATTTTTGTTAGATTTTCTGAAGTTTCGAAAATTGCAAAAGTATTTTAAAAAGTATATTTTTCGGCGTCTACCCACAACTGCAGTTTTAGAAGTCAAAGATGTTTTCGTGTGGAAATTGTTCTCAAAATAAGATTTTTCATTAATGTTGAGTACAAAGTTTTGTAAATATGATTTTGTTTTCACCTAAATTTGAGTGAAACAGTGAACATTAAAAAAAATGTGTAACAAAGATTTTCTCACATCTTCAAACTTTTTCTTCCAAGGAATCTTTCAACAGGCGCTGTTCAAAATCTAGCCTAATGTTTTCCTATAGTTATTCACTATTTTTATGTGCTGTGAAAAAAATAGCTGCAGTCACACATTGAAAGTTGCCAGAATAAATTTAAAAAAATCCACATTTTTCACCACGCAAATCCACTTTCGCATAAGATTTGTGCAGCCTTGCCTACTATGAGAGAACGTTCGCCGTTAGAACAAGCGCTCCTGTGAGCACGAGCTCCAATTTAGGGCAACGAATAACTAAGCTAATGACATTGCTCACGCCGTTGTCAACCTGCAAAGCCGCGCGGCTCAGCGTATATTCTTTCGGGCATTAGTTCTTCGATATTGAGAAACTGAAACTGGATGGGTCCGTATACTTGGAATTGTATCAATGAGAACAATAAAAACTGAAATCAGTATTTTTGTCAGTTCATTATCAAAAGGTCGTGGATTCTGTTCGCCATCAAGTTTTCAAAAAATGCATTGGAAGTTGCTCCAAGTACTTGAAAATCAGATGATAATATCCCAGGATTAGGCCGTTCACTTAAGCCTTTCTATTCGTGTGGTCCTAATGCTAAATGAGAGTAAAAACGCTATTAATTTCTTTCATTGACAAAGTGGAAAAAGCTTCTAAAATGAAACTATGGAAAGAAGGGAAATGAGATTCTGCGAAAATAGTGAAGGAACTTTAAATTGCTTCTCCTAATAGAAGCGCACAATTAAGGAAGTTTGCTGATCGTTGTGTCAATCAAGTTCACAGTCCCTAGACCAGGCTGTTCCAACTCGGCTTCTAGCGGGTATGAGAAAGCCGAGTGGGAACCGCTTTTCTCATTACTCTTTGCTTTCAATGGAAGCAATATGAGTAGTGCGATGGCTGGCAGAGAAAGCCACAATTTCTTTTTCTGCCTCATCGGATACCATCTATCACCGATGCAGTTGGAGATAAAAGATGTGCGGAACACCATACATCCAAACGTCAGATATTACAGACAGACCTTAATTTGTTGGGGTGTATCAGAATTTACACTTGAAAGTCTTTCCCAAGATTCATGAAATACAGCGAAGATTATATCTATGTTTGGGTCAATGTATTGTTGTGAGCAGCTTTTCTATGCAATAAAGAAAAAGAAAAAAAACACGAGACATTGAGGAACGTTCTATGCATCGGTTCAGTCCAAGAACTGATACCAGATATTACTTCACTTGTTAAGAAAAAGATATCTAAAATTAATTTAACAAAATATTGTTTTTGAATCGAGTTTAACGTTTCTTGTTAAACTTAAAGGTTTTTTTTCTCTGACTGTGAGCCCCGGTGTGCCCTCCGCTCTCCAACCTAACCGCTCCCTGCTTCGGCTATCAGGCCAAAGGCCAAGGCCAAGGCCAACTCGCGACCCAAGGGCTTATATTTCGCCAGGCGCCGGCAGCAGTCTGTGCACGCCGGAGTCCGCCAGGGCCCGTGGTGGTTCCCGGGCGCCCGCGTGCCCGCCCGAGTTGGAACCCCCCCAGCTCTAGACCAAGCCCTCGCATTATTGGTGGCTACAAATTTGTCTTTTCGAAATTATTTACGTATAAGAGAACAAGCCGAAGAAACAAATTGTGAATTATATCGACCTTTCTGCAGAATTCAGATGGCAAAAATAATGTGCCATCGTTGAGTTGTGAAAGTGATTAGTCATTTGTGTGAAATTGAAGGTCTTAAATCTAAGATGATACTATTTTTTAAATGTATTAAAGTATTGTGACGGATCAGAATAAAGGAAGTTCATTCAAAAGTTTACTGACGAAAATAGCTCAAGGTTTTTGTCTGGTGGCGACAATTTAAATACAGTGTTGGGGAAGGGGAAAGTCAGTGAGTAATTTGGATAAAATTAAAGGGGAATAATTGAAGGTTGCATTCTCACTTCTAGACAGTTCTCAAGCAACCCAAGAAGCAATAAATATGGACAAGAGAACATTTCGAGAACTAATTGCAAAGGAAAATTCAAGAGTAAAACACCAACACTTATCTCATTCTGAGGCTTCTCATAACATCTTGTACATATTTGTCAAATTTACTGGATTATTGAAAACAAAAATAAGAAATACAATTAAGAAATGGCTAATTTGCTAGACATTTATCAGCAAGACGCTGAATAAGTAAATAGCATCACCTCGTCCGAGGTTTCGTTAAATGGGGACTGTACACACTGGTATCTTATTACGTTTGTAAGAGTTCCTAGTACATGGAAGAACACATAAAATGCATAAGGAAATATTAGCACCCTTGTATGAATATTCAAATAGTTTCTGCACAATCGCATTTAAAACAAAGCTGGAAAACGTTTCACTCACCGTATTGGTGCGAACTTAATTTACAATTTATTTAAGCTTTTCGCAGCACGTTACGGCTAAATAGCCTGTCCAAAGGGAAAAGGTGATTAAGTATATTTGTTCAAAATATTGTTCTTTACGAAAATTGTTTTTGGTGAGAGTGAAGAGGTATATTGGAGGAATGCCGCGGTTCTTCACCATGAAAAAATACTGTGATGTATCTTATACGAGTATTTGGTCCATGTCATTATTACTCTACCCCTGTGATTCGAGAATATGCTTTGCATTATTCCACACGTGCTGCAGCGAGTTCTGCAGTAATTTTAAGACTTGATGAGAGAGAGAATGGCAATGTTTTATCTACTCAGGTCGTGGTTGATGGCCAACCGGAACGGATGAACATGGACTGGGAAGATGCTGAGAGATATTCAAATTATTCGTCGGACCCTGAGGTTAATGAATGAAACATTGCCAGTAATTTTCGGTTACCAAGGAACATTGTTCATCGATGAAAGTTACCGAGCGTTCCATGACACCTATATGCAGGTACTGGTTGAAGGAGACGAACAACGTTGTTTGACTTCCATCAATTGATTCTTAAGGAAGACATAAACATTCCATCTCATATGTTGTGGACAGTTGATGCCACATTCTCTCGAAGGTTTCACAAATCAAAGCAATATTCTTCAGCAGGGAATTGATAATCGTAATTTTCGTCGAACATCCAGATATGGAACAGAATGGAGGGTGAATGCTTGGGCTCGTATTAAGGGTCCTATTTACTTCGACGATTTGACTGATACTGCGTACGAGATTTTAAGACCAGTCTTGCCCAAACTTCTCAAGAGCGTTTCTTGGTGCATTCTGAAGTGATGTGGTTTCAGAATGACGGAGCCCCTGACCACAGTAGTGCCAGAGCAGGTGCCAACTCAAAAAATAAATGTGGAGACAATGCTAGTGAGAGAGAAATGGCCATGTGTCGTGGCCACCGTGGTCGACTGATTTTTCGCCTCTTGATTTTTTTCTCTGGGAATATCTGAAGCCCAAAGTTCATCAACGGTCTCTGAATAACCCGGAAGACAAAATCACTCGTGTGTATGTAGCTTGCATAACCGTTAATTCTGCAAAGATAGAGTGAACAGTAAGAAATGTTAGGCCTCGTGCTTTAGCATGTGGCTATGTAAATGGAGATCGCATAGAATATTTTAATTTCAGAAATGTGCATTAATAGCAATGAAGTTTTGTTTCGTGGGTTGAATACGTTATCTACATTCCTTAAATGGTAACATAACAAAATGATTTTGGATAATCCCAGTTTTCCATTATCGACGACGAAATTAGGACATTATTAACGAAAATGCGTCGCTATTACTTTTTTGGTTCTAATAGGCGTGGTTCTTGTTCCTCGAAAAGGTGGCTCTTGTCTATCCATTCTTTTTCATTTGATCACTTTTGGCGTATTACAATGATTTTTTTCATTTATTCTTCTTTATTTGATCATTTCCGCTGTATTATATTAAATATATTTATTTAAATGAGCTTTCAATATTTTTCGTATTTTATTGAGAAAAAATGTTTTCTAAAAGTTTCGGGGTCCATAGAAATGGCCTCGCTGGTCGTCAGTTGGAAACCCCTCTTCTAGACAAACCGGCTAGATATTTTTTCATCGAAAATTGTTTCAACTCGGATCATAAACCCATTTTATATACCAGACTGCCTATTCATTTTCCAACCGCACCTTTTGCATATGGAGTTGATTAACAACACCTATCATAAGCACTATTTACGTTGAAATCTTAAAAAATACAGTGTTTGGTAACAGCATGCCCTTTCACTTGTGTTTTATAGTGGATTTAAATGAGGTTGGAAAACTACTTAATGGCACTACCGTCAACAGAGTACTGAATTTTCTACATTATATCACTGTGGGAAGAACTCGCACTTACACGTCTATTATATTGATTATGATGAATTATTAAGAATAACACATTTTGCTTTCAGTTAATTTTAAAACCAATATGCGTTAATGAAACTAAAGTTAATATCGTAAATTTGAATTTCAAATAATTTGTTTTCTTTGATAACTACCAAAAAACAAACAAACAAACAAATAACAAGGACTTAGGTCTGTTTTATATTTGATACAAAATATTTAAAATTCACTATGCTATGTCTCAGATACGATTTAATCCATATCTTCCAGTATCTTCGTAAAACTTCCTGCCGACTTCATCAGGATATTTTTTTATACAATTGAGTTCAATTGGATGATTAATCGGCAGGTGTTAAGAAGTTCTAAGATAACTACGCTTATCATGAGATGGAGCCTGATCGTTCGTTTTAAGACAGGGAAAATATCTTCACTAATCACTAACTTTGAAGTACAAACAATTTAAATTGATGAACGCAAAATATAGCTAAATCATACATAAGGTGACACGATGCATACATGGTTAACTCAGAAGAGTATATAATAGCAGATAAAGGATGCATTTCTAAAGGAGATGAAACAGAGAGCAGTAAAGGGTATATTTCTAAATCGTTTACCTCTTAGCGATTTCTCTTTAGAAAATTTAAACGATGTGAATTTCAGACGTTATTTAGCCAGAATCAGAACACCAACAAACTATTTCACGTTTATCCTCTGATTTATTTAACCGTGCATTTGACGTAAATCAGCTGTTGCGGGTTCATCCAATCGGGAGCTTAAATGTCGCTACAGTGACGTCACTATGGGGATGTTTACGACTAAATAAATCGTACTATATAAAATGATTCCAGCTAAAATGTACTTACAGTATGCACTAAATTAGTATTAAACTGTGAGTAATATGTACCATACTATACTATTCTTTCAATATTCCACATCTAAAGCACTTTTAACTGAAACAATCTCTGAAACTTGATTTTTAAATATCCACCATTTTCACATATTTGATATAGTGAAAATAAATAAATTGTATATCCAAAATTCTTACCATGGTAACCTGTTTCAAGGCAATCCATCTGCCAAATCTCAAGAGCGCGAAGGTACAAAGAAAATCGCGTGAAACCCTTCCGGCTTGTGCTTCCAGTGCTTGGCTGCCGCCGCAACCTAGGCACAGATTCCAACGTTCCGGCTGTCATTCTGTGCCCTTACTCAGGGTGAAATGCCAGTGAGTTAAAATGTTTTATTCTAGTAGAACAGGCACGTTAAACCGCGCCTTTACGAGCTACTTGCCTGAGGAGTCCGGCACTCCTACGGGCACGGGCAACTTCCCCTGACTCCGCACGCACTTCCCCTTAAAATCCAGAAAGGGGCGAACATGTGTAAGCTGAAGCGATGCACGGCGGGGAATAGTGGAAATATGTTAGTCAGATTTTTTCTTCCAAATAATAGAGAATTGTATTTATAATTGTATTCTTCCCTAATTATTGCTATTTGATGTTTATTTCCTGACTAAATCCTTCCTTATATAAACATATTCGCTAAGCAGGCATATATTTGAATGGCGAATTATTTCCTTCTTTCGTTTTGTGTTATGTTATTAAATAATTTAGTTATTTCTTGTATTAACAATAATGTGAAGTAAATAAATCTCTTTAAGTTAACAGTTCTCGCTTATGACCAGACAACACGTTTAACAGACGAGAATATTATTTTGTTAAACCTTCTTGCTAACGGAAAGTGAAACGGTCCATAAGGCTATTTCGATCTAAGTTTCTAAGAAGAACGATCATGTAAATAACCTGTCTCAGACAAAGAGAACTTAGTCCAGTTCCAGAGATTGAGAACTATAACACGTTTTTCCACAGAACATTGCGACGATGCAGTGGTGTGAAATGGCAAGCATCTGAGAAGCACAATAAATATATTCGAGGGAACGTCTGATGAGTGAACTTTTGGCACAACCCTTTTCGGTCTCTGACTTACATTTCGCCTTTTTGTTTCGTAGAATTTGCTAGTGAGCTTGTTACAGTACATGAACAATGCGCGATTTTATTGTTTAAAAAATTAACTTGTTTGAATAAATTTATATATTTTCTTGTAAAAGTGAAAAAACAAATTTTTATCTGCATGTTCAATCACACAATTTGGATGAATTGTGAGAGAATAATTGCTTGTTTTGTATTCCCTTCCCACCACATTACTGTAAATGATATTAGATACTCGTATGTGATAACTTGCGGGATAGAAGTGTCTATTGACCCTTCATATTGAAACCACAGACGTCACATTGAACAAACAAATGACACATTGTGCAAACAAATTACACAACAAATACTAGGGAGTAATTGCACGAGGTAGTGGAAATACGCCCATGAGATTACCACAGACATATCTTGAAGCATTGGATTTACTAATTTAGTATTTTATAAGAATACATACAGTGAAACGAAAGAAAAACATACAAAAATTTCTGTTTTATGTTTCTTTAAAATTGCCCGGTATGCAATGGAAGATAATAGTATCTACTGACTCCGTCTGCTGAAGCCGATGTCTGCCGTTTGTCTTTAGATTGCGTTCATGGCTGTTGCAGTAACTGTGCAATAGACTGTTTTTGTCACTTTTCGACACATATTTGATATTTAATGATATATGGTAGCATGAGCAGTAGTGTTGCACTTTTATTTAAGCGTAACGATATTTTCATTACCATATCACTGAGCTTATTAACACTTTCTGTATTGCCACTTATTTCCGAAGTTTTAACAAATATTTGTGAATCTTCAGCATGATGTACCATAGTTGTAACAGTTTTTGTGTTGTTGGATGTATTATTGCAGCCATAAGTTAATAACGCCATCTTGGTCAATTTTCCTTTGCATTGTGAAATGCATTGCTTATATTTATTATCAAGTAAGAGTGTTGATAATGATAAGTTCACTAGACGACAACCTGCCTCCCCACAAAAAGGAGCATTACCTTTGGGTACATAATTGCGCAGTACATGTTGTCTACAAGGGCTTGACATGCGAACACAGACGATTGAACTTCACACATAACACAGCACATCATTGGCTTAAACATCTTTACAGATCTACATGTTCATAGAACCTCAGTCTTTTGCAGTGATAGTTTGCTGGATGGGCGATGGGTGACGACGATGGTATAATTTCAGTGATGATGGGTCAATCGTGGAATGAGCGTCAGAGAAAACTGGAAAACTCCTCAAAAGCCTATCGCGAACCGCATTTGTATACACCAAACTCTACATCGGTCGACCCACATTTGATCCCAGTAACCAGCAGTGGAAGATGAGCGGTTTGACCTCGACACCACTGGTCGCCCTGGGTGGAAACTACCTTCTCCCACTGCTTAGCAGTGAGTTTCGTGCGAATACTTCAACCTAGAATAGTGCTGCATTTGCCATTGCCACGGCCCAGCGTTTATCTGTAGGCCACTGGTGAGCCTCGCTGCTTGTTGAGCAACCCGGCGAAAGGAAAGCGCCGCTCGTATTGCCGAAACATGGGAAGCTGAGTAGTGGCAGCTGGGGTTCCCAGAAGCGTTCGAAAGAAAAACCGGACCACTTTTTAATTTTTTTATTAGCTTACAAAAATTACTGAAATTTAAACAAAATGTTTACAATCTACTTTTGTAAACAATACACCGCGGCGTAACTATATTGTCTTGTCACATTTCACAAACTACAGAAAAGGTAACTAGATTTCTCTGCGAAAGGTCAAGCTAAATTCAGTGTGAAAAGTGCTACTAAACACCCAAATCTAAATAAATATATTCAAAACGCCGTATAACCTGTAAGGCTAAAACTAATTAGCGACTGTCGAGTGCTGACTGAGCCCTGGCCCTCGCGGGAGAGTGACATGCGGGAGTGAGGGAGGGGGCAGCGGATCAGCAGGCTAGCTACCCGTCTTCCTGCTTCCTACCCTACAAATACAATCCACAGTCCTACCTTGCTGGTTCTTGATGGGCGCAAAGCCACAAAATTTGAGTTAATATATGACAATGCCAGCCAGATGCTACGCGATTTTTTTGAAACCGGACAATCATTTGTCTTTTTTCAAAAATAACTTAATTTCCATTTCGAGTTAAATAAACGGGCTGGTTTTGTTTTCGTGTATCGACTGTTCAGAAGTTCCACAAGTTACAGCAACAAACAAAGTTGACAAGAGACAAGATAGCGTATCGTCCATTCCGCCTGTCGGTAGAAGAATGGCGAACATCTCCAATCAATTGTGATGAATTTGATCGACTTCTATCGATTTGATCGACTTCTATCGATTTGATCGACGACTATCGATTTGATCGACGACTATCGATTTGATCGACGACTATCGATTTGATCGACTTTTTTATCAAAGATTGCTCAAAGGTAGATCAAATTTGTTCG
This sequence comes from Gryllus bimaculatus, assembly GCA_017312745.1. Taxonomy (NCBI): domain Eukaryota; kingdom Metazoa; phylum Arthropoda; class Insecta; order Orthoptera; family Gryllidae; genus Gryllus; species Gryllus bimaculatus. The sequence continues at coordinate 2,170,457 of BOPP01000058.1, read as the reverse complement.
ATTTGATCATTTTTTTCGTCTCCACTCTTAACGAAAGGCGAGACGCATGCCTGCCTCTGCGAACGGTCCGACCCGAATTCTTGAATCCGAGCTGTCCTAGGTGTCGAGCGAGCGGCTGCTCCCGTCGCGGCGCGACGCGCCCTCCGCCGCACCCTCGCCCGCGCCCTCGCCCGCGCCCTCGCCCTTCGCCAGCACGCAGCGCCTCCCGCCTCGCCGCCTGTCAATGGCGCTGCGCGGAGACCCATTGACGGCCCTTAAATAGCAAGTTATTAATGATGTTTGCATCGTTAGCCCCCACTTTTAAAAAAGGCCACTTTTGTTGTCTTTGTGCGCGCTGTTCGCTACATTTCAGGTGATCCGTATGGGGGCCTCTGGACCTTTTCGATTTGTCACACCCCGAGTGTTTCGCTATCATCGTGCGTCTCCCCTTGCCTCCCTCCCCCTCTTTTTTTAAAAAAAAAACGAAATTCGCATTATCCGACGTGATATGTCATTTAATATAGGCGACGTTTAACAAGGAAAGCGCAAGCCGTGCTGAAGCGCTGAATGCCGGCGTAAGAGAAAGTGATCGGAGAAGTCGATTCGATGCGCAGCGCGTGCTGGCCCAAAGCGCGCGTCATGCCTGACGCTCTCGGTCGCTCTCGCCGCACAGTGAGCCCAAACCGATTTCCCACTGGTGCCTGTTGTAGCTTGGATCTGTCGGCAGAAATGGACCGCACGACAAACTGGCTTTCCATTCTCCAAATTCTAAATCGAAAAATCGAATTGTTCGGCAAAAATGATTGTGATTTTACATAATTATTCTCTTCTAAGTTCATTTGCATTGTTCAGATGATTCTACTCTTTGATAGATTGAGAATTCCCCCTCATTTTCATCTGACACTATGTTTTAGTAGCGGCTGAAATAGCCGGGTTATCTCATTGAATATATCTTGATTAATGTTTGTTTGGATTACTTCATGACTTAGAAAATAACTGTATATAGATAATGATATATTGTTTTAAGAAGAGAACAGACAACATATTGTTTGTTAGTTTCAAACAAGATTTCAGATAATATATATTCAGCTCTAATATATTATATCCATAAAATAAATGGAAACATAAAAAGGATTTTTATTATTTCATAATTTTTTTCAGTTTATCCCCTTTAAATTATTATTTTAAGGGATAGATTTCACTAAATGCCACTTGTTTCATTAATTCTATTTTATGCCTGAGTGAAGAGAATTATCAAATACTTTCTTAATTTCTGTAGTGTCCCCTTTTTGTGCAGAAATGCTGTTTTCCCTAGGAATCTATCTAAAGACGTTTATAATTTGGTTCGTATATATCATTGTTGTGATCCGAATTCAATTCTATTTTGATATCAATTTTTTTCGACGAACAACAATTGTTAATTATTATGAGCTCTATATCACAAATTAAATCATTCTCATATCTCTGTTCGAGAAGAAAATTGTCGCAACTGCAAAATCGTGTAAAACCGACCCAACTGCACAGAACCAGAAGAACCAATTATCATGAGTGATCAATGTCTCACTTGTAGGTAAGGCCTTGACCAAAGTCCAATATAACTGATTTTATTTACATCATAATTTATAATTTAAAAGATTATCTTCTTTTGCTCTCCTGTAAAATTATTATTTTAACAGTTGTGTCAGTGTTCTCTTGGCACGTTCGTTTTTGGCGTATTTTGGGCCAGTGTGCGGGAGCGAGAGCGCCGCGCCGCGCCGAAGGCGACAAAGAAGGGGTCTGCATCGACGCGAGCAGGGCGGTAGGGGCGCCAACGGACAAATTGCACGGGAGATGGATTGTCCAAAGGTCTCCTGCCGAGGGCTCTGAATAATAATTTGCCGGTTGAGGTTCCGCCAGAACTTGCGACGGTGGGAAAAACTGCAGCTTTTTATGTGGCGAGAAAGGTAACCAAAGTTCAAAGAGAAAATGGCTAAAATAGATTATGCTGGAAATGATTGCAATATTAACGATTAACCATCTATTCATTCGAATGTATTTATGCATTTCTAATGTTTTTTATTTTATGACTTGATCGGGATAGGATTACTGTTAAATGAAAATGTCGTGTTACATAGTATTATTTGTAGAACAATGAAAGAAAATATAATGGAACTTACTACTAATGATAACGTAAAATATTAATGAGAAATTAAAGGTTTGCATACGGCGCATGCTGTATACGCATTGTGCTGCAGGAAGACAATACAAGGTGACTGACGACAATAGAAACTAATATGGCATGAAAATTAAATGATTTTATTTCACATTTCGTACTGTATTAATACGTGAAGTAAGCGAATGTTCCATCGTGAGTTAGTGAAAACGAACGTATTACGTAATGAAATTATTCACACATAACGATATTTAGTAGTATCAAAAACGTTTTCCGCAGGGTTATAGGGCTCGGATGTTTACAACACACAATATTCTCTTCTCTTTGTTATTTCCATTGCAAATTTGAGTTATGCATACTTTTATTTAAAATGAGTATAATTATGCAATTTCCACATGCCATACATTGCTAATTTGGCCTTATTTGTATTATTTTGTAATTTTATGTTATTTTTTCATTTTATGGTCATATTGTTTCATGAATATCGTATTTTTTGTCATATTTTATATTTTTCATTCCGTTTTCGCATATTAGCTTGCAGTCATTTCAAAGAGGTTTTTCACATTACCTAATTGTTATCTAACTTCTTTCAATTGTTCTCTGCCTTTCCTTAATACGTTATACAGAAAGAGAAAAAGAAAGCATAAGAAAGCTTCTAATGAGGAGAAAGTGTTAGTTTAGTTTTTTAAGGTTTTGTAACAATTTCTACGAGTAAAAACTTTAGCAGTAAGATTGGTCTTCATGGGGCGCCAAATGAGAAGGGTTGAATTGTGATTGTGCTAGATTTTAAAGGTATATTTTCAATATAATGGCTATTTAAAGAACTACAAGATTTTGAAGCTTTCAAAAATGTAAAAAAAATCTTCAAAAACATATTTTCGGTGATATTGTCATATTTTTTAGGTCAATAATGCTAGCGTATTTCTAGCATTTTAGGCTATAAACATCCGGACAGTAGAAGATTCCTCGAGTACATAAGAAGTAGTATGATCACATTCCGAAAGGGCCTGCGCATTTCCGTAAAGAGATTTCATGATATCAACAAAAAGAAAATATGGTTATATAAGTGTGCTACGTTCGTTTCTTCTTTGATTTGCTCATTAATTCCTTGCTACAATATTAATTTGATTGAAATTCTAAATTATTTAGTTTTCAAGTGGTATGGCCAAACTCTTTTTTTGGAAGATTGCGTATTAAACTTACAAAAGTAGTATCTTGCAATAGCGTATTTCATGTATTTCAAACTGGCAATGAATATCTAGTTTATTTTCGTGTTAATTTTTGTTTGTGGAGTAAATAAAAAAGATTTTTGCAAGTTTCTAAACGTAAGAGGTTTTATTGTAAATAGGAAATATACCATACCTATAAACACACTTTCTTCTATTTGTGCTTTATGAAAGGTACCCCCTCACAAAAACACTCATTGATTTCCGTAATGGCACAACGAGATTTTACTCGTGGCTTATTCATGAAGTTTCTGTTCAAAAACTTCCAATCTGACATTTATGCTTGACATCCATCCACCCATTCATGCAGACATTCCAATTTCGGGTACACAGGTACGTGTATCTCCTCTCCTCCCATACCAATCTTCAACGTCTCTCTTTTTGTTATTTAAGTTCACATCAACGTCTAGGTTATTCGATACCACTATCGCTTGTAACGGTATTGTAACAGTGAATATGATATGATATATGATGTTAGGGGGTGAAGAGACGATCACAAATACAACAATGTCCAAGGTGGGACTCGAATCCGCGATCCTTGGGTTCGAGATTGCTACGGCATTACCGCCTTAACGATCTCGATCATCCGGACCGGCTTCAATGTCTTTGGAATAGCGCTAATATACCTTGATCCTGACGAGTGTGCAGAGTTGTAACTCAAACGAATCTTAGACACGGATTTTGCGACCAAAAATTCGAGATCGTATTATTGTAGTGATTCCAATACTTTTTCCTTCTTATCCTATAGTATTAAAGGGAAAAGTAAAATCTTACCTTCAATATTATAATTGTAGGAAGGCGGCCAACAAATTTTAAATATTTGCAATTTTTGAAAATTCAAAGATTTTATCGAAAATTGGATCTGTGCCATTTTTATAAGACCATCTATTCGAAGAGAAGGGTAAAAATTGAAGAAAAAACTGGAACGATTTTTGAGAAAATGTAATTACCATTGGGTCTTCAAGTAAATTATCTCTAAAAATCAAAATATTTCTCAAGGGACACTCACGTTAGCCAGATCGATTGGGGGGTGTCAATTTTGATAAAAATATTTCCCCCAAAAAATGTTAGCTGCTAGCATTTTTCACGGACGGACGAGCGGAATGACGGACGAACGGCCAATTTGCCATAAACCAATTGCTCGGTATCACGAACGGAGAAAATGTGAATTCTGACTGCACAACGTATTTGCCGAATTTATTTACGCCGTAGTATACGAGCAAGAATTATCCATATTTTTGTAGTATCAGGAACCACAATATGAGCTTCTTTGTGGAAAATCGCTGTTTTCAACTACGGCAACGCTTTCCTTTGCTACGTAAGTAGTATACGACGAAGTAAAAATAAAATAACTGTACTAACTGAAGAATATGATTACAATCTTACAAGTAATGAATAACACAACCTTATAAGCATATACCAAGGTCGGGTTTATATTAATAGTAGAGAAAAAGAAAATTCCAGAACCAAATTCATAAAAGCATAAAACATAAACATGAACAACTTTAATGCGCAGTGGCAACAAACGTTATCACTAAAGATGATAGAAGAGTAAATGAGCTCGAAGGAAAAATATTTAACTCAAGAGCATGATATCATAGAAGTAGGAAAATTAGCAGTACAATAAAACAGAAGGAAATAAGAAACAAACTTACCGAAGAAACTCAAAAAACTTGGATGAAAGAGAAAACACAAGAACATCAAAGGTATAATAGCATAAAGAAAAGGAATTGGGAGAGGTAAATAAGAAAGCTAAATATGTTTCTAAAAAGGACTTCGAAAACAAAAGAAATGTATTCAGAGCAATGAGCAGAGAGGACATATACTACATAGAGTGGCTGCAGCGCTTCCCTCTTTGAAGCAAACAAAGAATTCTATACTGTAGTTTATGCAACTCTACCCCTGGCAGGTCTTAGCTGTTTACGGTTTCATGCAATCGGGAGCTTGAACGTCACGTTATAGCTTCCGAATGGATGAAACTGTCAACAGCTGATATCTGCCAGGGGAAGAGTTGCAAAAATCGCAGTATAGAATTACGTTTAACGCTGGTTACGGACGGTTACACAGCCACTCGTATGCTTTGACTTCAAAAAACAATGCGACGACTAGTTCGGCGAGCCTCCACCAAGAGCGCAGAAACTATAGGGACAGCCACTCTATCTTGTTTATTCTAGCTCGTTGATTTAGAGACGTTACAGAATTCTCCACATCAATGAAAAACCACGCGGAGAACTAGAGAATAGAAAGATATAGATACTGAAATGAACTATAAATTTCTCTAATAGAAATAAATACAAAATATTACAACACAAGAAAAGAAGCTACTATTAAAAACAAGACAGTAACAAAAGGAAGTGAAGTGAGTGTATGGTATTTGGAACGATTTGACGAATATAAGTAACACGGACTGGGAAATGTTATAGAAAAGGAAAATAAATTGTGGAACTTTTAAATAATGTTGCACAATTCGAGACAAAACTAAATAAACATATAAATAATTTTGTAAAATAATAATGCATTTTATGAGACAAGTTTATTACGATAAATATTGTAGCAAAAGCAGAAATGGTAAAAACAGTTTTAATCGGATGCGGATAGCCCAAGTCTTACAAACTTCCTTACAATTTCGAATGTAAAAAGTAATTTGTTGTGTAACGAGATATTGAAAATTCGATGGGATAGTTACACCATAGTATACGAAAATAACGGAAAGGATTTTTAAATGAATGAGTGTTAATACATTTTTTGTTAAGATAAATTAGAAACTGGACATGGGCCACAGAATGTAACATAGCTGCACGTGGATGGGGATAACGCCTAGAAAAAATAATGAGGAAAAGAACGGACATCGAACATGACAGCGAAGAAGCACGCACACGAGTGATGAATAAAGGAAGTGAAAAATAAATTTTATTAGTTGAATGAAAAGGAAGTTTTGTAATACAGTACAATGAAGATTAAAAGTTCAGTGAAAAAGAGTATGGATGAACTTCTTGCAAGAACGAATGTTAATTTGATGTTAAGAAATCAAAGTGCAATTGAATGTTAATTTGATGCAGTACGTGAATGTGAATTTTTGCTTTTCTCTCTCCGTCTCTTCTCTCATCTCCTATCTCTCTCTCTCTCTCTCTTCTTCTCATCCTCTCTCTCTCTCTCTATATATATAATATATATATATATATATATATATATATATATATATACACAAACCTTTTTTGTTTTGATTCTTTGTTAGAATAGAACGTGAGCAATTTGAATTGTTGTAGTTAAATGTAAACTATATAGAATTCTAGATAAAGAACATATTATTTTTAAATTTAATATTTGACAATTTAAAAATCACTAAAATCTAAGAAGATAATACATTTATACCCGTAACAATTTAGGGTTTCGTGTCGGAAAAAACTATATGGCTGTTTCATTTAAGTAGTTCGTACAAGACAATTTTTCCTACATGCAAGTTTATTATAAATTCACCTCTGAGATCCCATACGGAGTACGGAGGGGGGCTTTATAAAAAATGTCTAAGGTCGTTGACGGACATTTCCCCGAGATAATTACTCTACGAGCCAACTAAGAAATTAAAATATGGACACCGAGCAATGCCAATTTATTGAAAAATTGAATTTTTTAAATAGAAATGATATTGCAAAAGAATTATGTTGTAGGCATAAATATAAATGGAAAAAAGCTACCACATTAGACATTTACATATGTTCATGAAAATCAGAAAGATATCTACATGATAGTAGAAATAAACGACTCGAGTATCATGGTATGACTATCAGTGTCAGCTCGTGACTGTGGAGTTACGTTAAGGGCTAATAAATATTGAAATTGCATTCGATTAATTCATTTTAAGTGATCTGCCAAATTGGTGTGATTATGTAACAGTCGAATTACATTCAACAGAGAAAAACCTTTTTTTGTTCCAAATGTTGCTTCTATTACTAAAAATCAAGTATGTCCAACAAAACAATTTCTGTAGAGTTGGCGAGGAAACCAATCACGATAATTCCTTAAATTATAATTGATTGAAACTAAAACAGTAGTTATTTTCTGAATGTTTAACTTTTATACCAGATATTATAGAGACTCAGTAGGGCGCCTACAACTTAAAACTTATTTATCTTAATCTTTCCAACTTTTAAATAGAATATCATACACATGATTCATATTTGAATCACCTTAACTATATTAAAGATTCGCGATACCAACGAATTTCATTCTGGAAGACGAATCGTATTTCTTTGGCTTGTACTTCACCGGCACGACAGCTGTGGCTGTTGTTGCGGATGACCTCATGGTTGTAATAGAAACTGGCAAGAGGCATTCTGTAGGTGATACATACAAATATAATTTTTTTGAAAAACATTGAAGCTTTTCCAGGAAATTATTTTTAAAGAAATTGAATTGTCCAAATTTACCCAAAATTACTCGAAAACTGCACATTTTTTTCGCAGAAATGTATTTACGTTATTCGATGATCAAATTTACTATAATTTTGAGCAATTTTTAAGAAACGTTCAATAACGTTGTCGAGGCTTCATATAAAGAACATTCAAAAATCAAAATAGCCATTTCCAAATCAGAGGGCCTCGAGTTCATTTAAATAGATCGACGAATACCAATTTTGGAAATCGGCAGAACGGTTTAGGCCCTAGCTTTTACCACAGAGAGACGGAGAGAGAGGTGTTGTTGCCAATAGATTTTTCGGTATCAAGGACCCACAAAACGTGAATTCAGACTAAACGTGTTAGAATATATAAATAATAGTATATAGGAACAAGATCTATCCACTTTATTAGGTCTCGGTATACCCAGGGCCCGGCAATTAGAATTTTTCGCTGTTTTCAATTACATTTCTATGTCTTGTTTTCAAAGTAAGAAGAAAGAAAAATTAGAAAGAAAGTAAAGGTGAAGTGCCATTTCTTTTCCTTCCCCTGAATAGCCTCTCCTGCAGTGAATACTGCCGGCACCAAAATAATTACGAACTAAACAAAAATAAAGATAAATTAAATTTAAAAAAACTTTTCAGATTATATCTATCTAGGGCAGTTCTCTTTCGATAATAGAATAAAGAAATCAGCAGAAGATTAATAAAGGAATGGTTCTAATTTTGGTTCTAATTTGGTGTAATACTGGACAAAAAACAAACATAGAAACAAAGAAATGAATAACAGACCGCGGTGTACTACGGGTTTTGACATACCTAGCTGCCAGAAACAAATAGCAAACTGGCTATCACAGAGATGAAACGTAAAGAATTACTCTAGGTATCACCATAATGAATCACCACCATGAAAAGACAAAATTTAATAAAAAGAAGAAAAACCACGGAAGCAGCAGATACACAAAAAATGGTAAAAAACCGTAAATTGAAATGATGCCATATTGCAAGAATTAATCCAGAGAGGGGGTCATATACTACGGCATGGGAACCTAGAAAAGTGTGAGAAGGAATAGACAAGATGGCACGGAGAACTATTGACAATAACAGGAAATCATTGGTATAAAATAGAGCAAAGTAGAAAATAGCAAAAGAATACAAACCGAACGCTATAAACTAAAACAGAGTTAAATAATATGAAAAAAAGAAAAGAAATGAAAATAAAAGTAAACACTATGAAGCGAAAGAGCTTACGTTTTGGGCTTTATCGTCTCATCTGTTCATGAAAGATATCAACTCATGAGTATCTCTAAAACATTGTCGGGAATTGCTTTGTTTTAACATTTAAAGGCGTTTTTTCTTTTCAAAAGAAGCCGCGTATCTGTCGGATATGGTTTTGTTCTGGTGCACAGCAAGCTAATTTGCTAATATACAAGGGAGATAAGCTGTTATTTACTTAGCGTATTTCGAAAAGTGTAAAGTTCTTCTGAGTTTTAAACCAGACATGCTGACTATTCTGTACGACAACGAAGCAACTCCTGCTGATAACGTCCATAGCTTAGAAGTAATAACTATTTTATTGTTAGACCATGTTTCCTGATTCGTATCTTTGATCAATTTTGAAACGTACTCTCTACGTATCTTGAGGATCAGAGTAGATTCGAAGGGAGGCTGTCGTATAGACATTCCACTCTTTCATTACCGGAATTCCCAAACAACAGATATTATACGCTCACGTTTTCTTGAGCCCTGGTACCTACCCCCAGTCCTTTACCAACATTAGTTGAATTAAGAATAACTGATAGCAACAAACACTGTAGACAAACTCTTATTACCAGAATGTTTGCTCCCGTGTAATAACACTATTTTGCATCGAAAAAGGAACAACAAATTTAATGCAAAATTCCTTTCGTCATAATAACTCCACTTCCCACTCCTCTCGCAACTAGCGATGCGAGGGCTAAAGAAAACTTGCGCGGATAATATTAGTAACCAAGCTATTACTAGATTATTCCTTTTCAAAGAGGAAATCTCTTTGGATAATATAACACAAGAAATATGTTAATTAATTGTCAATTAAAAACAGTTGGATGTATATTTTAAACATATTTTTGAATGTTACTAATTCCCTTGAATAACAAAAGCAAGAATATGGAGTATACGTACTAAGAAGTATTTGAAGGGAGCTCTCTGGCGTTCTTTTCTCTCCGCTGATTGGAGGTCATTCATAGGCAGTTCGGAACTCGCCGACCTACAGAAACCTCTCGAGCCGACAACCGAGGGCGGTCGCTTGTATCGGTGTGGCCGTGTCATTTGTATTCATTCGTAATTTACTTGTCTGGGCGATAATTGAAACGACGCGAGTACAATTCCATTCGAAATGTTGGTCGCTGCTAATAATTTAACGCAGCGTTGAAATATGTCTGAAACAAGCAATTCTTTGTGTAACTACTGGACGGACGATTAATTCTGTTCTCTCCATTGTTATTGTGAGGTTTTAGGTTTCAATTAAAAGTGTAATTACAAGCTTAACCCGCGCGGCGCGGCGCGGCGCGGTGTGCGAGGTGCGGCGCGACGGCCAACCCCCTCCTCCCCGCTTCTGGAGCCATTGCGTCCACCCGCCCGCCCACGGCCCCGCCCTCCTCCATATTATTCTTCCTCCTCCTCCTTTTATTCCTCCTCCGCTCCTTTTATTCTCCTCGGCCTTCCTCCTTTTTATTCTTGCCCTCTACCTCCGTTTTAATTTATTGCCTCCCTCCTCCTCCTTTTATCTCCTCCTCCTCCCCTTTTATTATCTCCTCCTCCTCCTCTTTTTATTCGTCCTCCTCCTCCTCCTTTTATTTCCTCTCCTCATCTTCTTCTTTTTCCACCCGACAGCCGGTTACCCTTGCGTCGCGAGAACGCATAATTCACCATACATCTAGACATTTACGATACTTTTGCGGGCTCCCTCTAGTTGTGCGGCATCAGATCGCGAGGCCGCCTCCGCGACAAACATCATGCGTTTGAGATACAACGGACGAACTAGACATACCCAAGTGGGCTCACCGGCGGAAGACTTTCGCTGCTCCGACACGCGCCTTGATCTGTAAACACCGCCGTTTATTCCCACCTCGATCTATGTCAGATGCGGCAAATTTGTTCTGAATCTTGTGGTAAATTCTATAAATCTTTTTGTTATTTTAAGCTGTACTTTTGTATGTTGTATTACCAGTATTGTACTTGATGGTGGGCCGCAATTATCCTCCCCGAAACGTATTTTGAATGTTGTAATGTGTAATGCTGATGTTAGGAGGGAAACATGGAATTTTTTAAAAAAATAAATATTGAGAGGTAACTTAAGCAGGCTAAGACTTGATGTTTCTCTTTAATTCTCACGGCCTAATTTTTCCTGTGCTCTTTTCTGCCTTCAACTTTTTTTAGTATTTCTTGTTCCTTCAATCATCAATATATTGGTTATTTCTCTACACATTTTTATTGTAAAGGGCTTAAATCCAGGTTTTTGAAAGAACTGCTGATCGGTTACCAACAAAATAAATGGTTATTATGGTTTAAAACCGCTAAACGGTTTTGCCGCGGCTTCAGAAAGCATGCCGCGAGTACATTGTTGAGGATATGCGGGCTTTAATGAGAAGGAAAGTTCTTTGACATGAAGCTACTCATGCAATACTATGTTATGGAATAATTTTATTAAAATGTTGGTTCCACACGTTATTGTTCATTTTTTTCAGCTTCTTCATTGTAATGTTTCCGTGCACAGTCTTGTATCACGACCTTATTGTGCTCGGCCAACAATACGAGAGATGTCTTCTATACATTTTTTTAAAGTCTCATTTCAAAACCAAAATCTCATATATACAAAATCAATACAGCTTTTTGTACTAAATTAATATATACCTGCGAGTGTACTAAACGAATTCTGTGATGACAGGAAATTAAATGCCAACTTATTTGGTAATGTTTATTTTGCTTTATTTATATTTGTTTTTCTAAAACGTTTCTTCCTATTTTGTTTATTAGTCTATATTTTTTTAGTTTTCATGCTTTCCTCCACCCACATTTAATTCTTGTAAAGA
>BOPP01000058.1:2147939-2158130 GCA_017312745.1 Gryllus bimaculatus | reverse complement strand
GAGGAGGAGGAGAAGTAGAAGAAGTGTCTATGATAAAAAAAGTTGACTGACGTCTTATAGTGATGGATACAAATTCCCCACCGCGGCGGGGCGCTGCGGTCTTTGAGCCGGAGGTGGCTGCGCGCGTAGGTGGCTGCATGGGGGAGGGGTTGGGGGCAGGGTCGCGTCCGGCAGTCGGCGACGCGTGAAGCGCCGCTCGCGGCGAGCGCTGTTGTCCCCCGCGCAACAAACAAACCTGTTGAATAGCAAGTAACTTCTCGCCGCCCCGCTCTCGGCTCCCCGCTCCGCTGCCGCCCTGGACGTGTGGAGCCTTACGGAGAGCGGGCTGCAGCATCGCTTTGGGTCTCTTTTCTGTGATTACCAGGAAATAAAACTCAATTTTGGTAAGGTTTATTTTGCTTTATTTAAATTCTTTTCTGAAACGTTCTTCCAATTTTGTTTATTAGTCTGTATTTTGGTGTCAGATTTTTTCCTATCGTTATGGAAGGTCCATTAAATTAGTTTCGAATCGCATATTACAACTAATTCGTTGCAAGAAGTAATGCAGAAGTTAGAGTGAGTAATGTTTTTCATCAGGATAGATGAAACATCTGGTAGTTATGTTGTGCGCACAGTTTTCGTAATGTCATATCACAATAGCGAAGAACTGGTGCTGCATAATGGTTCTTCTGTCCAATATAGGTCATTTCTTGCCTTAAACTAGTGAATTTCACATAGTGTGTCAAATCTTTCTCGGTTCTAACCTGAATGATTCCTGAAAAGGAATGTTGAAAAATATGGCCCTTCAGTAAAATAGCATTGTGAAAATGGATTCGCAAAATGACCGTCAATAATCTTGCCTCCTTGTAGTAATTATCACATTCTTGTGTTGTATTCTTGTGTTTACATATAGTCCATCACTTCTCTCCATGATCCCGGACTTCTTATATCGCTCGATTCTCATTGCACCACGCTCTTAACGCCACTTCTGCTCCTCGTCTGTCGCCCAACTTTCGCCTCGACCTCCCACTCCTTCCATCTTTGCCCTTCCTATCCTCCTGACTATGCCTCTCTCTTCGTCCTATCCTCTTCCACCCCTAATAAAGCCTCCTTTTCCGTCTCGTTTTCCTCACGGCGCCCGTCTACGGCATGTCGCCAACCCGGCACTCGGGGCGACGCGACGTGTAGAGAGCCAGCGGTGTCAAAGAGAGCAGCCCTCAACCCCTGCGCGCGCCGTCGTTTTGCGCTCGAATGTTCGCCGAACAAAACCGCCTCTCGCGAGTGCGGGAGCGCCGACAAAGGCTCGATTTGGCGTTAAATGTGTAAATTGACGTGTGCATTCATTTGGTGTGGCAGCCGCGCCGCCTGCCAGGACACGCAGGGAGGGCTGCCGCCGCCGGCAGCAGTCCCTCGGGTGCGGACTAGCCAAGCGCTATCCGACAGCGTCTCGGAACGATGGCCGGGAGGCGAAAAGTATGATTTCGTTTCAGGAATCTTTAATATTTTAGGTGCAAGAGAAAGAAAAAGTTAGTTGCACCAAAGGAATAAAAGTGCTAGTTATATCTACTCTTATGTAGGCAAAGCTGGCTCGAGGCATGAACTGACGTCACTGCAGTGCCTCTGGCCTGAAGATCCTAGGGTTCGAATCCCGACGGTAGCAGGATTTTCAATAATACATATAGAGCTAGGCGAAATTCAGCTGCCATTTGGAGGAGAATTTCAGTAGTCGGCTGCTCTGACCGATAGTTTTTCGTGGTTTCTCCGATCTGTGCCTAGCGAATGCCGGATCAATACCCTAAAAAACGGGCCACGAACTGCGCAGTTTTTTCTTCCTCTTCTCTAATCAATCAATTTACTTTTATAATTCCGTCCCTGTGATTGTGACCTTCGCACGGGTCGATTCACAAGGAAAATTATTTTTCAACGTGGCAATTAAATGATTCTAAATTATGTAAAACGTATTGTTCTACTGATTGCATGTATGTGCATGAATGCATGTGAAACTGCGTATATGAGTGTGGAATATCAACGAATTTTTTACATTAGTGGTATTTTCTTATTTTTCCTGTTGAGATGTGCTAGGTATCACGTTCAAATTTCAATTCTTTCGTTGATATTTCACATCTTTCCAGTACTACTTCTGTATACTTTTAGGTTTCTTGTTTGTCTCGAAACATTTTGTACCACATTTGTTTTTCTACATTGGAATTCTTCCTCTTTTACCTCTTTATTTCCAAGTACATCTCTTTCCATACATTCTTTTTTTGTACTTTTTAACCTCTTGTAATTACGCCATTGATGAAATACATATTTGAAATTTTGTTTGCCAGCATACGGTCATGTCTTCACAAATTCTTTACAACTGTTTGGAGAAGACTGTAGTACGCTTAAAAATTGTGCAGGTCCGATTTTAATAAAACCTATAAAAATGTGAAAACTGGCATACGTAAAATTTTTGTCCCTCTTGTTCAAAACATAATTACAACTTTTTTAATAACATATGTTTTTTGAAAAAGGATGTTTAAATAATGCCAGGGTCATATTTATTTTCAAAAAATTAAGGTTTAGCAGATTGTTTGATAAAATCGAGCCAATTCAAAATTATTGCTTGAACAGCACATACTTTCTCAGATTATTTCTAACTTTTGCAATTTTGTAAACTCACGCAATTCAATGAAATTGAGACCTGCGCAAATTTTTAAGTGTCTTTTGCACTGACAAATGAAAATGTTAAAAAAATAATTTGGAGCTCTTTTGTAAAAATATTTTTAAATGTCTAAATTTCATGTATAAGTGCACAAAAACGATTCTTATTTTTGAAAAATTGTTCATGGCATTATTAGAAGATTAAACTTCGAAGTACAGATTTCATCACACACAAGGAAAAATATCCCTCCAATAGAGTTTTTATATTAAAAACGCGTGAATGATAAAAACTGGTAAACAGATTTTCTAAATATTTTCGCTAGAGAAAGTATATACCGTACAATACCACTAGTTTTATTTTGTTTTGTTTCCGTTTGATGAAAATATTTCGAGAACCAGTTTAAGCCAGTTTTTCCATTATGTGTTTTAAATTTTGTTGGTTTATGTTATTAATGTAGTACTTACCATTAAATATTAACAAATAAAAAATATTCTCCAATTCTTTTCAAACATGTGAAGGAACTAAAAAAAATATACACGCCAGAATTTTTAGAAGAAAAATTGTTATGAGTAAGATCCACGTTTTGAAATCCACCCTGATACTCCCCCAATAATTGTGTGCCTCTCTGTTTTCTACAATACTAGTGTACCTTCGGAATTTGTCGTGTAATTCTCGTGAAATTAACACTGATCAATATAATTTAAGTAATATTTTGTACCCTATTGGTAGGTGGATGACACATGGTAGTTAACATCTTTTTCGACTCTCTGTAATACGTGTATTAACGCTATTTTTTTATTATTTTGAGAGTTTTGAGTCAATCAAATATTACCAAATATTTAATTCAGATCTTTAATTGTTTAGAACTGAGACCATTTGAAATGTTCATTTGTTATCGCTTATTATTTTTAGATATTTAATTACTTATTTAATGTTTTAAACAGTGGGTAGCACCTTTATATTTTTCCTTATTTATGAAAATTATAGCTTATGTGCTTGATAAAATTAGTTTTCATTTAATATTCTAATGACAATTTCGGATTTTTCTCCTCGAAACTAACTGAATTTTAATTAGTCGTGACTTTCAAAAGCCCATTTAAGCTCTCTCAATTTTTGTCCAACCTTTGTTGTTTGAATTATTCGTACAACACACTCTGTCGGTGGTGATAGAATATTTCCACTATCTCCTTTTTTTGTGCTGATAACACTTATCATAAGTACGTTATAATACTTCATTCAATAGTGATGTTCTAATTCATATTTAATATTTTTTAACTAACTATACACTTAAAAAAATATGAACATTGAGAAACTATTATGAGCCTAAGTAACCTAAATGAGCGTTTTAGTAGCAGAGTTCCCGTGATAAATGATTAAAGTAGTTATATAAAATTTATATTAATGTTACAAAAACTGCAATATTTTTAAAGAAAAGAAAAAATAACAAATTAAGCGTTTTATTCTATAAGTGAAATATACAATTTAAAATGTAAATATTAGTGTAAATAAATGCTGAATCGCTTATTGAAATTACGACTTGAAATAAGTGATACTGGTTGTATTTTTGGAAATAATTAATTACGATTAAATTTCCATTGAAATTGAAAAATGCCTGAAATGTTTTTTTCACTATTGGATATTACTGTTATTGCAATTTTTCTGACAGCTTCAAGTATAAAAGCATTTTTTGAAAGAGGTTATTTCACTTCAGTGACTGTTCTTTCTCTTTTCTTACATCACAGCAGTGTACGGTTTTGGGACTGTTTGTTTAGGAAACTCTCTTACCTGAAGTGTGCCCTAGATTAGCTAGGTATTTTAAACGCGCAATCCTCCAGCGTGTAGATTTCTATATGAACCTTTGTAAGCTTTTCAATGTATGGAAAGGAGAGAAAACACTTGTGTAAGTTCATTCTTTGTGAGTTAAGGCCGCGGCAAAGCACTTGAGAACCCTGAAGTTTATTTACTGTGCGCAATGTTAGGTTCACTTCTGGCTGCCAATGTTATTCTTCTTTGTCAGGTTTGTTTTGTATTCAGTCACTGAAGATTTATTTATATGGAGCAAAACTGTTCAAGTGAGGATTAACCAGCTTCTTTCAGTGTAAAATCGCTGCCAACGTAACAAGGAGTTTTGATGTGGATAGACTGTTTACGATTAAGATTCAAGTTCATAGAGTTCGTATTGGTGACAGATGTTGCCAACGGTTATTGTAAACCGTCCTTAATTTAGTCAGCAAGGCTTATGAAATAAGAAGATAAACATTTCTTATATTATTGCAATTTTTGTTTAAAATACAGAGTTCCTGTCAGTTCCTAACATTGCAAATAAACTGCGCAAAATCCTCGACTTTACAATTTGACTTGTATTCACCGCACATTATTTTCTTCTCGAACAATTTAACGTTTTTGCTCAAAACATTGTTGAGTAGTTAAGGATTATAAGGTTCATTACATAAAAATATAACTCCCCAAACGCAAATGTGTTATAAAAGATGCATAAACCTACAAGGCGATTTTCAATTCGATCCCGAAACCTAATAAAACCAGAGACACTCATTTAGGAAGGTTTTTGAGAATCGCTTCCATTCAGAAATTTCATTAACGCTTTATGTGGGTCCCCGAGTAATCTCCTAGAGATGCTTTCACTCGGCGTTGCTATCAAATGCACGAATCACCCTCTTACGAAACTTCATTGTGGCTGTAGTGGCGCAATCACGTAACCATCGCCATTGCTTCACTTCATTCTCTCTGTCTCCACTTTCTCTCCCCCTCCGCCCGTATGTTCTCATCCGTTGTTATTGCTTTTGCTAGTTATTGTTATACCTTGGTTCATTGTGTCACATCATTGCTGCTTCAACGGCGTTAGATTCTCATCATCCTTGCGTTCGCAGCCACAGATCTCAGTGTAAACTTAACTGTTGCCACGTTGCTACCATAACTTATTTTAGCTTCTCTGTTGATGAATTGTAATAATGTATGTACTGCTACGGTTATATTTATATAGACGTTCACTATTTATTTAATCGATGCAAATAAAACACCTATCACCTGGCGACCTCATGTTCTCTAAAACTGTACAGCTGATCTTCTTTGAAACTTTTATATGTTATTCCCACTATGTACCAAAGATGAAATGTAAGCTCATTTAGAGATTGAAAATATACGTAACATAATATCAGACAGACTTGCTTTGACATTGGATTTATCGATATCCCGGAATTGATACTAATGTAATAATAATAACCCAGCAAATGATGCATGGTCTAGCAACCACGCTTTTTATGTTAACGATTTACTTTCATAATAACTGGGTTATCAGTAACTTTTTTCATACACATAGCTATTCCCCTAAAACAATGATTAAAGAGAACACAGAAAGGTATCATCGACAACCAGAGGGGAAAATCCTACGCGGAAACCAGAAGAGGTCGGACATTTCCCATTGTACAGTAAAGCTTTACGAATTGTACCAAAATATTTGCTTGGCAGTATTAAAGGACTACAATACACCGTACGGATGTATGTAAAAACGAAAAAATGGTAATGAGTTCCACTGCCAATACAGTATTTCTAATTTAGTTTAGTATTTTATAGTTAGGCTGCTTTCTACCACTATCCTGGAGTTTTCTTGATAAGCTTTATATTATTATTATATTATTATTATATATTATTATTATTATATCTATTTTATTACAGTGGTAGTAGAAAGTTAACAAAATTTTGGGTTATTTTGGGAAATATAAAGCAAAGGCTTTTCGAACTCTTTACTTTTACAGTTTTGCTCTTGATATTCTATAGAGAAATGTTCGTAATTTCTGCAGCGAAACGATGATTTATGGAAGAAAAACTCGTTTGGTGGGTCCTTGCGTACCCAAAAAGTAGATTTTCTTACTCTTGCGTGATATAAATTTACTTCTCTATTACGTCGGGATAACCAGATTTAACATTTTGTAAGTCATTGACGTAGAAGAAATTGTTTAAGGCGAAATTTTCCATCCAACCCTACTGCCGTCCCTCCTTCCGTTGTAATCCAATTTAGAAAATGTTATTCAGGCATCATGTAAAGTACTACTTAGAAATTTTACGGATGCACTTGTAGGGTCTTTACAGTGGCTAAATTGATAATATCCATTTTGGAGAAAATCCTGTGTCCGATTTAGGTGTTAGTGTTGTTTGTAGACGGACAGTCAGAATGCGGGAAACTTATTTTCCGATATCAGGTGTCCGTAAAATGTGGTCTCTGGCTGCAGTACGTATACGAGAAAGTAACTACAAGTAGAGAGACATAAGAAAAAATCTCTTTTTTGATATTGGGTGGTTTTTGGTTCTCGGGTGAATGATTCGGTCGAAAAAACTGCACTACAAAAGTAAACTACATTAGTATAGGAGAAAGTACCGTTTGGTGGGAATAACGTTTGCACGCCTCTACAATCATGGTATGAAACCAACCAACAAGATATAAAAAGCCACGAATGAAACCGAAGCATCTGCAATCGAGATAGAAACCGCAAACCTGATTGCAGACACGTACAAACTTCACTCTCCACGCACATCTCCCAGAAGCAGATCTTGTAACGTTGCGGTTACACCACTGACCTTACAATTTTGACATTCATTGACCCATTTTTTTCTAAACCTTTTCTCGTATTCTCCTTTTTACATACACAACCCTTAGAGGCTTTTATTTCCCTCTTACGTCTTCACCACCCCAATATCTTTCCGCAATGTGACCAACATACACCAGCCTCTTCCACAAATCACTCCCATCATTTTCCATCATCTCGACTTTTACCTCGTTGCCACAACGACCCTAAGCATCCGAAGCTGACTGTCATTTACCGCCGTTCTTCGTATATTTTGTACAGCCCAATCACCGCCTCGAGCCGCCTCGACGCCAGTCCCCTCCTCACCGTTCATTTCCGCGCGGCGTCCCTCGTTTTTCGTCTCTTTCGCAGTGCCCGCTTCCCCTGGCTTCGCCGCCCGTCGCCGCCTCCAATACTTCCGTCTCCGCTTCCAGCGGCGCTGCGGGGCGAAGCGGGGGGCCCCTCCCGGCTTCCGCCCCGCCTTCCGTCCCCGCCTTTCGCGCCCCGCCCGCTAAATTGTTTTAATTTGCGTGGTGGCCGCGTGTCGCTCGCGGGGCCGGCATTAAACACTCCGGGCGCCGGGGTGGCAGCAGACATGCGCCGAACAACTTCATTATTTCGCTGCGGCGGATTAACGGATGCCTCTGCTCCGCTAGCTGCGCCCCCCCCCCTTCGCTCGCAGCGCCGCCTGAAGCGGAGACGGAAGTATTGGAGGCGGCGACGGCGGCGAGCCAGGGAGCGGGCACTGCGAAAAGACGAAAAACGAGGGGACGCGGCCGCGAAGAATGAACGGTGAGGAGGGGACTGTGGCGTCGAGCGGCGAGGCGAGTGATGGGGCTGTACAAAAATTATACGAAGAACGGCCGTAATGACAAGTCCAGCTTCGGATGCTTGGGTCGTGTGCAACGAGGTAACAAGTCGGAGATGGAAAGATGGCGAGTGATTATGTGAAGAGGCCTGCGTGTATGTTTTGGTCACATTGCGAAAGATATTGGGGGATGAAGACGTAAGAGAGGGAAAATAAAAGCCTCTAAGGTGTTTGTATGTAAAAAGGAGAATAGAAAAAGGTTTAGAAAAAAATGGGTCAATGAATGTCCAAAATTGTAAGGTCAGTGGTGTCAACCGCAACGTTACAAAGATCTTGCTTCTGGAGATGTGCCGTGAGAGTGAAGTTTGTACGTGTCTCGCCAATCAGTTTGCGGTTTCTATCTCGATTGCAGATCGCTTCGGTTTTCACATTCGTGGCAATTTTTATATCTTGTTGGGTTGGTTTCATACCATGATTGAGAGCGGGGACAAACGTTATTCCCACCAACGTACTTTTCTCCTATACTAAAGTAGTTTACTTTTGTAAGTGCAGTTTTTTTCGACCGAAAGATTCACATCCGTGAACCAAAAACAACCGATACCAAAAAAGAGATTTTTTTCTTATGTCTTCTATTCGTAGTGTACTTTCTCGAATACGTACTGCAGCCAGAGACTCCACATTTTACGGACCACCTGATAAATCGAAAATAAGTTCCCCAGCTTCTCGTCCGTCTACAAACAACCACTAACACCTAAATCGACATGCAGGATCTTCCAAAATGGAATATTATCAATTTAGCCACTGTAAAGACCCTACAAGTGCATCCGTAAATTTCTAAGTATGTACTTACTGATGCCTGAAGACATTTTCTAAATTTGATTACAACGGAAGGAGGGACGGACAGTAGGGTTGATGGAAAAATTTCGCCTGAATAAACCAATTTTCTTCTACGTCAATGACTTTACAAAATGTTAAATTACTGGTTAATCCCCGACGTAATAGAGAAGTAAATTTAATACGCAAGAGCTAAGAAAATCTACTTTTGGGCTACGCAAGGACCCAGACCAAACAGTTTCTTCCATAAATATGTTTCGCTGCAGAAATAACGAAACATCTTCTCCTATAGCGAATATCAAGAGCAAAACTAACTAAAGAGTTCGAAAAGGCCGTTTGCTTATATCCAATAATCCCAAAATTTTTACTCCACTACACTTAACACTACTAATTAAGTAATGAATAATAATAATAATAATAATAATAATAATAATAATAATAAAAGCTTATCAAGGAAACTCCAGGAGAGTGGTAAAATAGCAGCCTCTACTATAAAATACTAACTAAATTATATGTTTAGGCCTTCATTTTTTTCATTTCTCATAAGGTGTAATTCTAGCTTTTACAGCAAATATTTTGTTACAATTCGCTAACGCTTCACCTGAACATTGGGACAATTGTCCGACCTCTTCTGCGTTGTCCGCGTAATTCTTGGTGCATTACCTTGTGTTTCTTATATTTTGGAATAGTATGTGTATAAAAAGTTTTGATAACCCAGGTTATTATGAAAAGTAAAAGTTAACATAAAAAGTCCGTGGTTGCTAGCACTGCATCATTTGGCTGGGTTATTATTATATTACATTAGTATCAATTCCGGGATATCGATGAAATCAAATGTCAAAAGCAAGTCTTGTCTATATTAATGTTATCGTATATTTTCAATCTCTTAAATGAGCCTTCACATTTCTTTTTGGTTACATATTGGGAATAAATATAAAAGTTTCAAAGAAGATCTGCTCACAGGTTTGAGGTCACCAGGGATAGGGTTTATTTACATTCGTTTAAATAAAATAGTAAAACGTTTATATATATAGAACAGCAGCAGTAAATACATTATTACAAATTCATCAACAGAAGAAGCTAAAATTAAGGTTAATTATGGTAGCAAGTTGCAAACAGTTAGTTTACACTTGAGATACTGTGGCTGCAAAGCGCAGAGGATGATTTTGATAATTCTAAACCGCCCGTTGAAGCAGGCAATGATGTGTCCACAAATTGAAACCAAGAAAATAACAAATTACTAGCAAAAAAGCAAAATAAAAACAACGGATTGAAAGAATATTACGGCGAGAGGGAGAGAAAGTGGAGGGGGGACCAGAATCTTTCTTTTCTTTTTCCCCCTT
>BOPP01000058.1:2135913-2147914 GCA_017312745.1 Gryllus bimaculatus | reverse complement strand
CGGGGAAGGCAGGCGCGGACCGCCCGCCGGGCGCCGGGGCCTACCTGCGCGAGGAAGGCGTGGCGCTGGCACGCGCGTGCCGACGGAATTCCACTCGTTTTGGACGAAGCTAAAATAAGAAATTTCAGTACTCGTTTAAACATGTTTTCGAAAGTATTCTACACATTCTGATAAGAAGAAAATAGTACGTAAAGTTTAACTCTCTCGATCTCATCTTCGTTTCCAAACAAATCTGTATTTGAGAATTGTAAACAAATTTTTAGAATACTCTAAGAACATTTCCCGAAGATTCTACAGAACAACACCGAATGAGTAGAACAAGTGATTGAGAAAAAAAGTCAGGAATGAAATATTTTGAGATCACGTCTTTGCAATAGTTTATATTAACAAGTAAATAATTTATTTTATTTGAATGGGTGAACAACAGAATGGTGTAAGGGACATATTATGAATTTTGGGAAAAACATGTTTAGTATAGCTTATATTTCAGTGGCAAGTTAATTTCATGGTTTTAATGAATTGAAATACCATAGTTTGAATTGTGAATCAAAGCAACTCGACTTAATATTGGCTTAAATAAATAGATTTCTTAGAATTTATAAAATGTCAGTTGTACCGTTCTGGTTTTCATCCATTCGTTAGATACGGATTAGTTCGTTTTAAAATTTAAAAAGAAACTAACGTGTATTTGTTGGTGAAAATAGTCTAGTCATAGAAAAAAAGGAAATGATCGTGACTCTTTTTCTAGAATATGTTATTTACCGTATAGCATGAAGCCAAAAACGACCAATGATTTTACAATATCAATAAAACCATAATTGCCTTTATAATGTGGATATATAACAAAGATATAGCAATAAATAGCATTTTCGTCAATAGAGTTGGTTTGATCACAACGTAGTAACACAAAAGCAAGATAAGATTTCTCAGTTTCATGTTTTATTTTTAGCTTTCAATCCGGTGGGTATCAATATTGTTAGCTGGTTTGTAGATTCGCCACAACGAAAAGTAGTGGCACTGTAACTGTACATAGTCTCATTTTGTTAATAAATGTTACGTAATATTATAATACTTTAACTTCTAGCACACTAACATCTTAGTGATCACTTGCAAACTCCTAATCAAACGGAGAGACAAAGGTAACTAGTGATGCTACAATGGCACACAGCTCGTAATATTGGTGGCTTTAACATATTATGTAAATTTAAATTGTATCTTATATACTAGTAATCATTTCAGCATTTACTCGACACTTTAAATACCCCCCTCCTAGAATCAACCAGGTCGTTGAAGAAAAATAAATTTTGGTGAAAATCATATGAATGCTTGCTGGTGTTGCTTAAAGATAGAATCCCAACACAATTGTTTCGGTATTAAGAACCCGCAAAACGTGCATTTTGACACACAGACTTCAAATGTCAGAAATAAATTTACCGCAGCTATCCATTTTTTTGGTATTAGAGACCCACGAAACGAGTTTTTATGTAAAAAAATGCATTGTTTCTGCAGTAAATGGTATACGGGAAAGTAAAATATTATTTCTTTATTTTTTAAATTTTAAAACTTTAAATAAAAATGTCTTCTGCCATTGGACGCGTGTACTATTCAATATTCTGAGACTGTAAATAAAAAAATAACCAAACATTAATACTCAAGCAGCAGTGGCGCATCTATGAGATCAGTCAGATAAACACCAGGTGAATGCCGGAGCAGTATCCTAACTAACGAGCCGCGAACCGCGCGCGATCTTTCCTTCTTCCTTCTTTACTTACACACACACACTTACATGCACTAACTACACTACCACACATGTTGGGAGACAGGTCGGGAACTTAGAGATTTACAGCTTGTCCCGGCTGAGGTTGTACCGCACTGGTGGAGAAAAGCTAGGAAAGGCTAGCCGATGGACAGGTTGGCGCTGGATCTCACCATCCAGTGGGGGAAGATAGCTACATCCAGAGAGGGAAATATGCACTACACTTACGGGACTAATTGCCTTCTCCGTTGACGCATCCAGAATCACGAATCAATCAAACAAAAGGGTATAAAGGGTGTTCATGCAGTCATCTAATGGGGCTTCATCCACCCCAGAAGCCAATGATACTCATTAATAATTAATATAGCTTATACTAATTTTCAATAATACGAAAGTCATTCAATTCACGAATTATCATATAATCAGTCAGTAATAACTGACTGAATAGACTGCTTAGCGATGACAGTAATGAAGATTTCATCATTCCGGAGGGCTCTGATACCGTCATTATCAGATTGGCTGATGCAGGTGGAGAGGTCATCCCATAGCTCCACAGCGAGAGTAATAAAACCCCTAGGGCAGTGCACGAGTTCTCACGTCGCCGGACGGCGAGCGACGCGGTGAGAACTGGAGGGAGAAGAAGCGATGGTGGAAACGACGCCCACGGCCTTGTTACTCTACCACACACAGACTTGCGACGGACAGAGACGAATACTCCCGAAGGCTCCCGAGCGTCCGGAGGTAGCGACAAGGCTTCAGTATTTACTAGGCTGTCCGGGTGACGCCGCGTCCATGGCGAAGGTTGGACGCGGCGTCACCCGGACAGCTCTGACAAGGCTTCAGTTCGGACCCAATAAGTATACTTCCACACAAGAGGGAAGATGCTTGAAGGTTAGAGAGGAGATATTTCTGGTATTAGTGATTTCATGGGGAGAATGGTAACACAGGATGGAGATAATTTAGTAGATAATTATATTGTCCTGTACGATTATTTATATGTGTAAGTTTTCGAATGGTACCATAGATGATATCAAAGATTAGTGCATCTTGGCCTTATGCTATGAGAAAGGCTCATTGGTGTTACTCAAAGGGTTAATGGCGATTGCAAGGTGTGATTATTA
Organism: Gryllus bimaculatus; assembly: GCA_017312745.1. Classification (NCBI taxonomy): domain Eukaryota; kingdom Metazoa; phylum Arthropoda; class Insecta; order Orthoptera; family Gryllidae; genus Gryllus; species Gryllus bimaculatus. The sequence goes on along the minus strand of BOPP01000058.1, from coordinate 2,145,037 downwards.
TTTGCAAATGAGTGGTTTACGATTAGTAAAATAAAATTGTCAAAATGTTTCTTAGGTTTACTAGTGACGAATAAAAAGTCTAATTATGCTGGGAGACTTAATTAATGATAGCAAGTTATATGTAATTGACTGGTGTAGGGATTTACACTTTAATTAATATTTTATTTGAGACAATATGTTTAAGTTTAAATATTTGTGATAATTAAATTAATTCATTGCATCAAAGTACAAACATTCGTTCTTCCTTTCATTGTTACACTGTGAACTTATTTAAAATCTATTGTGAATACTGATTTTTTAGGAGGTGATTGTGGCGGATATTCAATAGGCTCCCAATGACATTATGAATAAATAATTGATCATTAAATATTTCTAATAAAAAATGTATGAAGTATTAACACTTAGACATTTTTATCTAGAATGGAAAACAGCTAACATTAACTGACAATACTGCATTCTTTATTCTTCACTTGTGTGAATTCAAGATTTCGCGATCACGATATTCTGAAGATAAATATTAGGAAAATATTATAATATAATCTTGGATCAAGGGCGATTTCCATATAAATTCATATAGTAAGAAGAAATCAGTTGTTTTGTATATTTATTTCGTAATACTATTTCCATTTCTGTTTATTCAACTGAACCTAGTCTTAACTAATTTTTAATGATCAATTATTTAATCATAAAGTCTTTGAGAGTGCGTTGAATAACCATCAGTATCGCCTGACCTGGAAAATCGGTATGCACAATAGGTTTTAAATCAGTTCAAAGTGTAAAATGAAAAGGAAGAACGAAAGTTCGTACTTAGGTTGATGCAATGAATTAATTTAATGTATATCTCCATACAATGTAATCGTAGTTACCAAGTGCTAAAGTTATATTTAGTTTATAGGTTAATAATAGAAAACCACTCCCCATCTAACCACTTATCGAAATAGAGGTACTACAAGAGCACGAGCTTTCTCGTCGCAGTTACGCATTATAATACCACAGTTTCTCTCCGTATTAGCATTTGAGCGATCATTTGTAACACCCATTACAAATTTTAGAACATTAGGTGCGAAAACCAATTATTATAATGCTAATATCAACACAAATTTGACAATTAAAACTGCGTTTCATTCGGCCTAAACTTCGCCCAACAATGAGAAGGCATTCACAGAATTTTAGACTGTCGATTCGCGCTGCGGCGTTAAAAAATGTATTGATATCTCGTGAAACACGTTACTAAAAGAAGCGCGGAAAATTGGAATTTGCGAAGTAATTAAAAAAATACTCTAAACTTCTCATATTTGTACTTTCTCGTTACCGCTACCGTGATAGAGAGAAAGTTACGTAATGCTGCGCGAAAAAACGGCAAATTTTCGGCAGAAAAACACTTCTTACAGGACCCAGGTAACAAAATTGTAGATAAAGTCATTTTCTAAATTTAGAAAAAAACACATGGTGCAGCCAGAATACATGTTTTGTGGGTCGTTCATACAGCAAAAGCATTCACGGCAAAACGTCTGTCCGTCTGTGAACAACACTAGCGTTTAAACAGTTTAGCTGATTTTCTTCAAAATTGATATTCCTCAATACATCTGGCTGAAGTCTCGGCCAGATGAATTTGAAATCGATATTTTAATTGTTTTGGAGGGGGGGACTTTACATGAAGCATTACTTCACATTATCATTTTTTTTAAGAATTGGCGCCATCGATTTTGATTAAATGTTGTTTTTGGATAAACTAAAGGATGTTTAAGAAAATAGCGCAGGACTCATGTTGGTTGAGAACCCTGATTTTTCGTTAATTAAAAAAAAATCAAAATTATTTGGGGGACTTGACCCATCTAAAATATTATAGATAGGCATTTTTGACTTAATAAAATCTATTTTTCATACATGGATTTGAAAGTAAGGTCATGTATAATTATTCGAAAATCGACTATTTTTTGCGTCATTTTCTGTGCAATATAGGCAATTTTTAATTTTGTTTAACAATTTTTGTTCTCAAAAACGGCTGCATCGATTTTGATTAAATTTTATTGTTGGATAGTCTAAATGTCCTTTAAGAAAATGGTGTAGGTCTCATGTAGGTGGAAAAAACTGATATTTAAAAAAATCGAAAATTTCAAAATTTATTCGGCGTCTTCCTGCATCTACAATTATGAAGATATAATTTTTTCTTAATGAAATGTGTTGATCAAAAACATCTTGAAATAAGATCAGGTATAGTTTTTCAAAAACATGAGTATTTTTGCAGAATTTTGTGTCAAAAATAGGCAATTTTTTACTTACCATTTTTGTGAAAAACCGCTTAACAATTTTTTTTAAAATTGAGACTTTAAATAACATAAGATGCTTAAGTGAATGGTACAGGCCTCATGATCATTTAAATGCTTGATTTTGCGATAATTTCAAAAAGTTTAAAAAACTGGGCATCTTCCTACAACTACATTTGTGAAGACACATTTTTTAATTGAAATATGTTTATCAAAAATATATCTTCAAATGTGATCATTTTCAATATTTTGTTTTCGTGTATTTGTGGGGTAATTCGGACACTGCGCTTCGTGGACGTAATTCCAGATTATTGAATTGATTTGATAGATTCTCACATTCGACCTTTTGTTATACATTTACACATTAATCTTTTAGAAATTGTTTAATACCTATTTGAAATACTGCTAGATTTCTGGGAATATCATGCTGGGATTTGCATGCTACAATGGCTCGAACTAATTTTTGGGAATTACGTCTTATTGTTGGAAAATGAGTTACCTGTTTTTGAAACAATTATAATTCTCAAATTTGTATTGCTATTAGCTTGCAAATATTTAGTTTTTGCACCAAATGTCGTGCGGGTTGTAATAAGAAGGGTTGGGCAGTATTTAATAACTTGCATTTGAAGTACTACGTATTTTAAATACATGGACATATTCATCCACGTCTGTTGAATGGCTGTTTTCCTTTGCAGATTTTATTCATTCGCCAAGTATGGTTTATTGTCTGATGATATGCTTAATAAATCAGTCGTTTTAAAAGGCAATTCCAGTTCTTTGTGTTAGACATATTTTTGATATTTTATATTTGAAAATGTTTATACATATGGTTACAGTACATACAAATGTTATTGTTCAGAAATTTGTACGACTGTCAATTACTAATTTACTGTAATTGACAATATATTGTTGCAATAAAAATGTATAATACAAAATTATTATATTATAATTACATTATTTTGAATACAATGTACTTCCTAGAGTTAATTCTAAAATGTTGAAAAAAATTGTAAACGTAAAAACTCCTCTGTAAAATAGCAAGCCAAAGTTAGCCCGAAAGCAGACCTTCGCGCGTTTTCTAAAACGTAGGGATGGAAACGCGCAAGTCGGCAACATCATGCGCTTAGAGCACTTCATTCAAATCGATCGACAAGTTCTTCACAAGAGTTGTTACACTTCCCGCGGTATACTGGGAGCAATGGAAAGAACCTTACTCCTAGACAATGTTACCTTTGATATTAACCCAATTTTTAGCAAAGCTGAAATTTGATGGATGTAATAAAAATATAAATTTTGCTGGATAGAAATTAGAAGTTTTGCTACTTTAAAAAAATCTAAGTTTTTAACGAAAATGAGACCTGCACATGCGCATAATTGTTCTTCATACTATCAAATAGGGAATGTAATCAAAAACTTAGTAGCTATTTGCTTGTTTTCAAAATGACCCACAGACTTCGTGTAAAGGAAAAGGAATAGCAAAAATTTCAAACGATTAAACATTCATTACTTTTTATGCTTTATTTGAAAAAAATCTGTATTATATAATTAGTATACAAATTATTACATAACTATTACTAAAAGCGAGAAAGTACATGCTGTTTTAGCACCATGCTGTTTTAGCACAATGTACAAAACATTTTTAAAGACCAGATTTCATTTAAAAAGAAAAAATCCTTCTTCCATATTGTACTTTTGCATTGTTAATTTTTGCAAGTTTTGAAATGCAGAGTAAACAATTTTTTTGTATCAAGGACCCATCAAGCGTTAATTGTGACAATACAACGTGTTAAAGAAAGTTAGATACTACATTTAGGCAGAAAATTTATCCATTCTTTCGTTAACAGGCCTCGGCAATATGAGATTTTCTGTCGAAAAATCGGAGTTTGTTTGTGCAGTATTCCAATACTCCGTTGCCTGTTTGCGCAGTATAGAGGAAGTAAAAATTAATAGGAATCGAAATATCTAGGAAAGGGGTAATTACTGACGTTTTATGTTTTGCTTCATAAAGCGTAATAATTCTTGACAGCAACTTCATCTTTCTTGACGTCTTCACCGTTTAAGACGATGTCAGCATTATCTTTCAATTACGTCGCGAGATTTGTAACCTTTGCGTCCACCAAAAATTGGTGTTTGCGTTAACATTCGATTGAATTGTCTTCAACTATCATGACATCCATTTCGCATCTGATCGTTGTAAAGGGACCTGCAGACTCCACCACACCGTACGTACGTTCTTACGTAGTCAACTTCATTCTCATTTCTATCCTGTCGCCAACCAATCCAAAGCCAACGTTTCGTTATTTCTGTCATGCGAATACCATGACGTGAACAGCCGGGACCGTCATCTTTGTGTCCGCCATCGTCGTCGCTGCCGCCGCCGATACCCTCATCGTCTTCGCCGTCTGAGCCAGGAGCGCGCGCACCTCCCCTCCCCTCCCCTCCCCCTGCTCCCGCGCCGTATCGTAGACTTGTATTTCCATTGTCCTTGTAAAAAGGGTGTTTCATATTTTTCTGAAGCCATTTTTGTTCATCCCACTACAACTTAGAGCATTGGGTTTTTTAGGTCTATTGTCTTATAATCCAGGCATGAATTTATGAGCTTAATTTTTTAATTAATTTTTCGCCGTACGTTTCCTTTGTTTTTAAAAAGCTTTTAGTCCCCCACCGCCCATTTCCGCCATGCATTATCTTTTGGAGTTTCCGGTATTCATTCAAATTAGATTGATCCAGAGCCCTTTACTCTTTTTCCCAATCCTCTATCTTTCCATCAGTTCTGTATTTATGCGCATCATTGATTTTTTTCTACGTTCGATCATAACTGCTCATTTAAGACATATATTTTTCTTGTACGTTTCTCGAATACGCTTTTCCGAGTGTTATGTAATTTCCTTGAAAGCTGGTAACAGTGTCGACAAACTTCCGGGAGTTTGTTTGTTCGTTTCATATTTATGATCCTACTATGCTTCACTCATAAATTTGTATAATTTACTTATTCTTCCTGTCCTCAGTAATATGTGGAAGTATTGTATTCTCTTTCTGTATTAATTTAATCTGTTTCTTTATACATTTGTTTTCATCTATGGCTATCATTTGTGTCCATATCAATGTGTATATCATATATTCCACATTAAGATAATTCTACTATTCGAAGATTCTTGCATGAGCTTGATTCTGCTGTTTATTGTGACTTAGTTTCATTTTTTTATTTAATATTGATGCAGCAGAATCTTCAAGTTTTCTATTTGCAAATACTTATTTTGTATATATACAACGTCTTCTCATACGTACGTACATCTGATCCAATTATTTCGCCACCTATAATAATACTAGTAAAGCAAAGATCTGTAAACCCATGGGTGGCACACGCTGGTATTGCATCAGAAAAATAGACCTCATAAATGCGTCAGGGAAGTTAGGTTTTCGTACGTAAGAACTACTTTGTCGCTTTACGCGGTACCACAACCTCAATAAACACCTCGAATTTTTCGACTTTCTTTCGATATTTTTTAGATGGTATTTTTACGCCACAACTTTTGGTCTGGGTGGTTGCCCGTGCCTCCATTTCGCAACACATTTATGATTCAAACATTACTTATTCTGCACTCGAACAGGTAATAGGAAGGCCGATGTAATGTTCTTTAGCATGAAAACAAACTTTTTATCACAGTAAATCCATTAATATTTGTTCTTCGATGTAGCCTACGATATTAATATATATATTGCAGATAAAAATATAATCATAAACGGTATTGGATAGGAAGAATAGCGCTGTGGTAAGATATGGAGAAGGAGAGCAGACGACACGCTGAGTAGGGATTCTCATGCGCTCGTCTACACTAGATCTTAAGTCATTCTCACGTTGCCGCGTGTTTAAGTGGTAAGTGTTCTGTTCTTTAATCCGGAGTTGACATTGATTTCTCCGCTGGTGGTTATCTTCGTACCGCCTACCGCGGCAGCGTGGGGCTTCCCCCCCTCTCTCCAGTATCTCACAAATCAAACGCCTTCCAGCGAGGTCAAGCCCCTCTAAGCTCCAACCGGTCCTCCCAGTATGGTAGTGAGGTTCCCATTGTGGGTAGTGGAGGATTCTTGTGAGTGTAAAGTTGGGTAGGTGCGAGGAATAGAATAAGGAATGTAGGAAACGGAAACACATTCGTCCTCATATGCGCGTTTTGTTAGGGTCCTATGACGATCATTCGCCAGTAACCCCAAATACTTTAATGAATAGGGCACGAGGAGATTAAGAAATAGATAGTGATGGTTTTAGAGTATAGGAACGAGATGAGAGTAAAGTTGCATCAGTGATTGACTCTGATTGATTTATAGATGATCCGGAGTGTTCGGCGTCAACGGCTAGGTGGATCGATATCACCCAAAAGAACATGTGGATGTATTTAATCAGGATTGAAGGGTGAACGGATGAATTAATCCCTGCAGTTAGTTTTGAGAATATATTTTTTCGGAAAATATAGAAAAATTAAATACGAAAATTCAAATTTGTCTCAAAACTATTTGTTCCTGTCGATTATTCGATGTTATCAGGCTGAGCAAGGTGTTCACAATTGGAGTGTGTTTATAAAATTCTAACATTTGGATAGCCTCGGTATGGAGTGCGCTTTGTTACGAAAATTGTGATGGTGATTCTTGATTAGGTCAATGCAACTTGGTTGTAGTGGACGTTAAATATACGAATAAAATAGAATTTTTTATTCAGTTTTGCATATCTTGTACGAAACGCAAAATGGGTTTTCACGCAAATAAAGTCTTTGCACATAATGAAGTAGATGTGAACAGTGGAGACCCAAATAAAGGTTTAAGTTCAACCAAGCAATAATTTAGGAAGCAGACAAAACACTGCATCAAACGGTCAACCCTTAAACAAGACAATTCTGTGAGAACGCTTCATCGATTCCCAACTTGCCATTATTGATTTCTATTAATATGTCAAAAAAGCGGATTATTTTTTTGATCATTTTTTTAGAATTTTTCACAGAACGATTTTGGTTGAATCAAATCAAAATTGTTATTCGTTTCGCATATAAAACCCTAAAATTATGTTTTATAAATGAAATGTAATTACTCTCATTAATATATTATATACAATATACTCTCATCGATAGGCCTAAACGAAAGATCCTTTTTTAAAAGTAGCACACAATTATATGGGAAATAATTCTGGACCGAAGGAGTTACATTGTTTTCGGAAATTAAATTTATATATTTTTAAGACGAATCTCTGAAATATTGAAATTCTTTTCGCAGCATTTGTCCACAACTCGCCCCAGCTAATCCTTCCCATTTCACTTCAATCACCGTTGAAAACTAACGCACTTCTTAATGCGTTACTAACGATCCAGCTTCATACGTGGCCCCTTCTCCGATCGCCCTCGCGCAAGGGCCCTGCGGTCGCGTGCGAGCCACACGACGAGTATGATAAATGAGCGGCTAAGTGTCCCGGACAAGATGGGAACAGGGCTCATTAACAACAAAATGAAACCAAAGTAGCTCTCTCCGCGGCGGCGGAACTGCGCCAATCGCGCGGGCAGATGGACAGCCGGGCGGGTCGGCGTCGCACGGTGGAGAGGCAACGGGCAACGGCACACTGTCGTGGAAGAAGGGAGGGAAGCTGCTTATACTAAGTTTGGATTAAGGCGCGTCGAGATGGCGGACGGCACGCAGTAAAAAATGACCCTAATGAGCAACCGTCGCGCCTCGCGGCCGGAGCCCGATTAGCCAACGCTTGGCGGCGGAGCGGATGTTTTCGACAAATTGAGTGTCGTCACGCCGCGCCATCATCACTTTTGTCCCCATAAAGTGCAAGACCGTCACGGCATTTCCAAGAGCAGGGGCCCCCGGAGGAAGTTGGCGCTGGCCGGCGGGCGGTGGCGGCGCCGAAGAGGAAAAGCGAAAACGTGGGGAAGAAAAGGGGAGCGCGCGAGGCGCACAAAACCGGTACACGCGGCCCGCCCCCCTCCCCCCAGATCGCCTGCGCGCCGCAAGAGCGCGTCGGCCGCCGCAGGGGAGGAAGAGAGCGGCGAGGCGCGCCCGTCCGCTGAGAGCGAAGACGGCGCCGAGGGAGCCGCGCCTCGTATAAAATACGAATATGGCTGCGTGTACGTTGAACTCGTAAGAATCTTTGACGGCGAGGGTTAATAGAGCCGAGTAATGGATGCCTAATTAATTTCATGACCAGAGACAGATCGAGGCTAGCGCCCGCCGCTGCTGCGCCCGCACCCCTCCTGCTGCTCCTCCGCGCCCCGCTTACACCGGGGGAGCGGCCCCTCCCCAAAGCCGCAATCAGCGCGGTGGAAGCGGGGCGGAGGCGGGGGGCGGGGCGGTGGCGCCGCAGGCCAGAAACGAGGGAAGTATCGGGAGAAGGAGGACGGAAGTTAATGGTTTCGGGCGCGGGGGGAGGCCACGCCTCGGCGCACACACAAAACACTCTCTCTCCCAAGGAATTAATTGATAGTTGTAACACCTTCAAGGATAAGCCTCCCGGTCCCCTAATGTGTGGACACGGCGCTCTGCCTCCCGTGGCGCGGCTGAGCGAGAGGGAAGAGCGGGGGGAGGAGGAACCGGCGCGGCTGCGGCGGAACAATGGCGGGAGCGGAGAGGGCGATTCCCGCCCCTCACCTTCCCCTCCGCCACCGACGCTCCCCTCCCGCGCCGCCGGCGCCGCGAAAGTCTTGAACAGAGCCTGTGGTACGGATAAGTCGCCCCCCCCCGCCCCGGCGCAATCTCCCGCCGCGCAGCCGCCGCCGCCGAGCGCTGGCTCGGAAACAGCAGCGGCGGATTTCTCCGCGAGGCGCCAGCGGAATGATTAGCATTTAGCGCGGGTTCGGCCCCATTAGCGCGCGGGG
>BOPP01000058.1:2121017-2135888 GCA_017312745.1 Gryllus bimaculatus | reverse complement strand
CGCTCTTGCGGCGCGCAGCCGATCTGGGGGGAGGGGGCGCCGCTGTACCGGTTTTTGTGCGCCTCGCGTCGCTCCCCCTTTTCTTCCCCGTTTTCGCTTTTCTCTCTTCGCGCCGCCACCGCCGCCGCCAGCGCCACTTCCTCCGGGGCCCCTGCTCTTGGAAAATCCGTTGACGGCTGCACTTTATGGACAAGTGATGATGGCGCGGCGTGACGTCACAATTTGTCGAAAACATCCGCTCCGCCGCCAGCGTTGGCTAATCGGGGCCCCGGCCGCGAGGCGCGCGGCGCTCATTAGGGTCATTTTTACTGGCGGTGCCTCCGCCACGCGCGTCTAATCCACGTGTATTAGCGCTCCTCCTCTTCCGACGTGCCGTGCCCGTTGCCTCGCCACCGGCGCCGACCGCCCCGGCTGCCATCTGCCCGCGCGATGGCGCAGTCGCCGCCGCGGAGAGAGCTACTTTGTTTCATTTTGTGTAATGAGCCCTGTCCCATTTGTCCGGGACACTTAGCCGCTCATTTATGAACTCGTGTGCTGGCTCGCAGCCGACCGCAGGGCCCTTTGCGGAGACGATCGGAGGAGGGGCCACGTATAGCGTGGACGTTAGTACGCATTAAGAATGTGCGTTAGTTCAAACGGTGAGTGAAGTGAAATGGGAAGGATAGCTGGGGCGAGTGTGACAAATGCTGCGAAATAAGAATTTCAATATTTCAGAGATTCGTTCTTAAAAATATATAAATTTATTTCCGAAAACAATGAACTCCTTCGGTCCAATTATTTCCATAAAGTGTCACTTTAAAAAAATGTAAAGTTAGCCTAATCATGGGTATATTGTAATATAATTTTAATGAGAGTAATTACATTTCATTTAAATAATGTGGGTTTGAAACGAATACATTTTGATTATATTAAAAAATGTCTTAAAAATTTAAAAATGGACAAAAAAATAACTTTTGACATATTAATAAAAATAATGCAATTTGGAATCGATGAAGCGTCTCAGAATTGTCTTGTTTAAGTTGACGTTTGTTGAGTGTTTTGCTGCTCCAAAATATTGCTTGTTGTAATTAAACCTTTATTTTGTTCACTGTTCACATCTACTCATTTATGGTTCAAACTTTATTGCGAACTTTTGCGTTTCGTACAAAGATATGCAAAATTGAATAAAATTCATTTTATTATTTAACGTCACTCAACCAAGTCATTTCTAACAAGAATACCTCACAAATTTTCGTAACAAGCACCATACAGGCTATCCAAGTTATTTTTAAACACACAATTTTGCACCTTCTCAGCCTGATAATGATAATCGACAAGAAAATAGTTTTGAGAAAAATATGAATTTCGTATTTTATATTTTCACATATTTTCCAAAATATATTCAAAACTACTGCAGAGGATCACCGTTACCTTCAACGATAAAACATGCACTGTTCTTTTGGGAATGATCACCATAGCCGTTGACGCACCCGGATCACTAGTAATCAATCAATCAATCAATCAATCACTGTAGAATTTACTGCTCATCTCGTTCCCAACTCTAAACATCGCTATCCTATTTCTAATCTCCTCGTTCCCTATTCCATTAAAGTATTTGCGGGTTACTGCGAATGTCGGTATAGTACCCTAACAAACGGGCCATGGACGATTTTTCCTTCCTCTTCCTTATTCTATCCTCACCTACCCAACTTACACTCACAAGAATCTCACTACCCACATGGGAACCTCACTACCCATACTGGGAGACCGGTTGGAAGCTTAGAGCTTGACCTCGCTGGAGCGTGTTGATGTGAGATACCTGGGAGGGGGGGGGGAAGCCACGCTTGCCGACGGTAGGACGGTACGAAGGATCTCACCAGCGGGAGAAGATCAATGTCAACTCCCGCGATAAAAACAAACACTACACTAACGGGACTAATGACCTTAGCAGTTGACGCGCATGGAATCACTAATCTCTCTGTCTCTGTCTCTTTATATCTCCATCGCTATCTCCTATCCAATACAGTTTTGATTATATTTTTATCTTGCAATATATATATTATATTCTAGGCTACATCGAAAAAAATATTAATGATTTATGGGAAAAAGTTTGTTTTCGATGCAAGAACAACATCGGCACCTATTACCTGTTCGAGTCAAATAAGTAATGTTTGATCATAAAACTGTTGCGAAATGAGACGGGCACCACCCCAGACCAAAAGTTGTTGGTAAAAATACCACTAAAAAGTAGCGAAAGAAGTCGAAAAATTCGAGGTGTTTATGAGGTTTGTGGTACCCCTAAAGCGACAAAGTTGTTCTTACGTCGAAAACCAACTTTCCCTGAGCCATTGAGGTCTATTTTTCGATGCACCAGCTGTGCCCCATGGGTTACGATTCCTTTGCTTTACTAGTATTATTAGGGCGAAATGGTCGATGTACGTACGTATACGAGAACGTGTATTATACAAATAATATTTGCAAAAGAAAACTGAAGATTCTGCAGCATAATATAAATAAAAATGAAACTAAGTCAATAAACTAGCAAATCAAGCTCATCAAGAATCTTCGAATAGCTGAATATCTTAATGTGGAAAATGATATACATTGATATGACACAAATGATAGCCATAGATAACAAACTTAAGAAACAATTAAATAATACAGAAAGAGATACAATACTTCCACATATTACTGACAGAGAAGTAAGTAAATTATACAAATTTATGAGTGAAGCATATAGATCATAAATATGAAACACTAAACAACTCCGGAAGTTTGTCGTACACCTGTAACCAGTATCAAGGAAATTACATAACACTCGGAAAAGGTATTCGAGAAACGTACAAGAAAATATATGTCTTAAATGAAGCGTATGATCGAACGTAGAAAAAATCAATGATGGCATAAATACAGAACTGATGAAGAATAGAGGATTGGGAAAAGAGTAAAGGCTCTTATATCTAATGAATGAATACCGGAAACTCCAAAGATAACTGCATGGGGAAATGGCGGTGACTAAATAGCTTTTAAAAACAAAGGAAACGTACGCGAAAAATTAAATTAAAAAATTAAGCTCATAAATTACATGCCTGGATTATAAACAATAGACTAAAAACAATTCTCTAAGTTTTGGTAGTGGATGAACAAAATGGCTTCAGAAAATTGAAAACCCTTTCAAGACAATGGAAAGACAAGTTACGATAATTCGACTGTTAACAGAGAAACTAAGGGAATCCAGACTCATGTGCTTTGTTGACTCCGTAAAAGAGTTTGATAGAGTTGTCAGGGAAATATAATGAAATACACTACTGTTTGTGAAAATTGTGACACTTTGGAGGAGGCATAATATTCCTCGTACAATGAAATTTATTCCACAAATTAGGAGTATGACAATATACAAATGATTAGAATTAAATAACTGTACCAGCATTTTGTCCTTGGATATTTAGTATCTGAAGCCGCCACGCGCTGCTATCAGAGCCTCTAGACGTCATGGCATGCATTCAATGAGAACCTGGATATGCTGCTAGGGAACACAATCTCCACGCGGTTTCTATGCCTGACCACAAAGCATCGAGAGTGGCTGCAGGAGGACCAAAACGAACAAGTTGTTGATCGTTCTTATTCCAGACATGTTCGTGGACGTCATATCAAGCGAACGTGCAGGCCAGGGAAGTGGTGAACTGTTCTTTGCAGAAACCTTCGACGTTCCTCACCATATTGGGTCGGGCGTTGTCCTGCTGAATTGGAGCTACTTGCAGGAGAGGCAGTACCTCGGGCTCTAAAACCTCCCTGATGTAGCGGTTGCTGTTCAGATTGCCCTCAATACGTATGAGGCAAGATCGCACATTGTAGCCAATGGCGCTCCAAATCATCTCACTTGGTGTTTGTTCTCTATAGAGGCCAATGCAGGCTGAAAGATTGCAAATGCGTACGCAGCCATCGCTGTATCCCAAACTGAAGCGTAGGCGGCCACCGCTGAAGCACATCTTGAAGCGAGGTTCGTCTCAACACACTAAATTTTGCCTCCCAGCACCCACGTGCCCATTGCTTTCTGAGGCGTTCGTGGTTTATGGTCGACAGAATTCAACGCAGTGGAATGCGGGCCGCAAATCCGAGCCCTCAGAAGACGGCGTCGAACGGTGGACGCAGACATGACCACACGTGCTCCGGAGTCCAGTCAACACTGTGGACGACGCCATTCTGTCGGATATGGCCAAGCGAACAATATGGCTGTCATCTCTCCCTATGGTTACATTGTATGGACCAATACTCGCTCGTCGTTGTGTATGATTCTCCTATATACTGGTTCCACACAAGCATCGCTGTCGTATCAACGCGACCCGATCGAGCCGCATTGTAACGGTATGACAAACTCGCTTGCCAGAGACCGACCATTCAGCCCCGTAATATTGCGTTCTTTGGCGTCTACGAAGCGTTTTGGCATTTGCTTGAACGTTTCCACGACATTGAACCGTTTTACATCAACTGAGTGTGGCGTAACACTGACTTAATATGTCACACAAAGGAGGGTGCCGCTAGGCCAACGTACACGCCCTCTCTATGCAAATTTAATCACTTCATATCAATACACTGTTCAACACATTTACCGATTTTTAAGTGATATTGACACCATTTCAACACCCATTCTGGGTGTTGAAATTTACACAAATACCAGTGAATAATTGAGAAAATAGGGTACATACATTTAATAAATATAATAAAAATTCTATCTCTTAATACACAAATTTCCCTTACAGAAAAAAGCATATACAATAAAACTCTATAAAAGAATGAGACAAGGGTATAGGTTATGAGAATGTAAATTCATATCCTAAACAAATATTTTAGTTATTAACGTCATTAGGTTGATAGACAACAAATAACAGGCACGGTTGCAGTGTGTTAACCAAGGTGATAGCCGAGGTTTATAACCATCCCGGAGAGCCAACAATTTATGGATTCGAGCCGCGAAGCTTACGTGTGCATGTAACCAACCAAGTCTGTTCTTTGGTATAGGCCATGTATCGTTCAGTACGTTTCGTTATAAAATTTTATTGTAAGAAAATAATATAAATAAACATATTTGCCTTTAGTCTGTAGGAGTGCAGCGCCATCTTCCATTTCGATTCGATTCGATTCGATAAAATGATCGAATGTGCCAACGTCGACGCACGTGTGTTCCTTCATGTGGATGCAACCTGATCGGTGCTGTCTGCCGAATAACTATTTAGAAATTTTAATTATTTTCCATACCAATTGTTCATTAAGTATTTATAATACAAGCGAGAACTCCCAACCTCCATGTTCTATCAACGAGAGCAGATTGCCATCGTTTTCGACTAGCAATGTTTTCCGAATCTGTCAAATGAATTCAGATGTCACTTTCTAAATAAAGTTTCTGAACTAAAACGACAAAATGAAAAATTGGAAACCTAACCTTGTTATGACATTTTCGTTAACTAGTAAACAATGTTTCAACATTGTGAATTTTGTCGACAATGTTGTGGGAAAGTACGTCTCAGATCTTTCTTGCGCATTCTTGGCATACGCCAACCTGTTTCGCTTTCTTTATGCTTTCTTGGCATGCGCCGGCCTGTTTCATTTATTTCGTCAATATTCTTACATTAATGCCAATGTTGAAAATCTTGGTATTCTTTCTCGTTATACCTTATCTCGGTTTTTACGGTTAACGAGTCGAAACTTGCACCACTTGCAACTTCCAAAACATCATCTGGAATATCCTCTATCTCAACATGTGAAACATTCATCTGTTTAAATCTGTGTAGAAACAAACGTACCGCGTCTCACGCAACAGTCGAATCGAAATGAGAGACTGTCGCGTTTGATGCATCAAAGAATCGAATAGAATTGAATGGGAAGATGGCATTGCACTCCTACATATTAAAAGCAAATATATTTCTTATTTATATTATTTTTCTCATACGAATATGTAATTACGAAAAGTATTGAACCACACACGCGATAACACAATTAACAGACATGGTTGGTTGTAAAACTGGGATTGGGTTACAAACTTAAACCACATTTGGAGTATATAGGCCTAATGACGTTAATAACTATATCAGACGCTTACCAATGCCATTCAGGTACGCCAATAATGGAAATACTCTTTCATAATATTCCATACCTATACATTCAATATCTATTATTTCCTCTCTATAATCAGCCTTGCATATCCTCATCACTGGTCAGCGTGCTCTCTTTCCATCAAGGGATCCCGGGTTTTAGTCCCGATCGGGCCATATTATAATGAAGGCATTCCTTGCAATGTCCCAGTTTGTTTCGCCATGTAATGATGAGAAAGCTCACTTCTCAGGTTGAGAATGCGGCGTAGGGATGTCTATGTGCTAACCACACGTACCCCTTAGCTCGTGGCCACAAGGCCGGGACACCACCTATTGCCGCCATGGGCCGGCGCCTTTGACCGCAAGGCCGGGACACCTTGACCCCGCAAAGAGCGGTTGAGCCAGTCTAGACACACAGTTACATATTCACAACAATATATACATCACATCCTTTTCAATTACGTAAATAGTATGTCTTATATCCTGCTCGATTACATTTCAATTTCTTTGTGTCTCTTCTTACTTTCATAACCAAGTTCAAACGTCATTCATACTTATAAAAAACGATTACTATATCGTTACAATTTTCTATGTTTCTATTATTGTTCTTTCATTTTTTTCTCAAACTCTTAAAAATTTACCACATTACGTCAATAAGTATTATTCACGAACATGATACTATGTACAATATGTCCTATTTCAGTATCTCGTTTCCACCTTAATTTCCTCAGTCACATCTATTTCATTTATATCTTTCCAATTCAAATTATTAAAGTTATTTTCTTTTAGCGTTACTCATAAATATTATAATTATGAAAACATAATATATGCTAATGGTTCCTACTCCTCCACTGAATATAATCGACTACTAATTGGGGAGGACAAGGAAAGATGAAATCATATTAAGAAAATTGATTATGTTAGTTGCGTGGAACGCATCTCGTATGAGGAGAATGTGTTTGTCACAGAAACAAACAAGTAAAGGAATTCTCAGAATCCAACTATTGGGTTGAATCAAATTTTGTTGAAAAAGTAAACTTTTTTAAGAATACCTATTTATCATTTATTCTTGTTAAATCACAATCTTGGGGTTTGGCAGTGGCGATGGTGTAACGGATAAAGTATCGAACTATTACACCCAAGTTGGCGGGTTCAAACCCAATCAAAGCCTTCCTTGGGAGGGGAAGTAAAGCCGGCTGTCCCATGTTAGTAGGTTTACTTCCATGTAGATCCTAAAGCCTAAATGTCGCCTCTGAGATAAATTCAAATCGCCTGTTTCGTCGCCCAAAAAACCTCCTTTCTTCGCCAGTGGGTGAAATCGGCGAAGCGAAATTTACATGGTCAGGCGGAAGAGCGGGCCTGATGGCCCGAATCTCGCCACGTAAAATAAGGCATCAATTCAATTCAATTCAATTCATTTCAAAAATAATTTCAATCCCATGGTGTCCTGTTTTGATGCGACTGAATATATTTCAAAATAGCTATCCCAAGGATTCGACTTAACGTTATTTAATGTGAGATATATCTTCCAACTAAGGATTTTCATTCGTTCGTGCATATCGTAAGAACTCTACCTTGAATTGCCCGCCTGTTTCCTGAATATTGCCTTAGCCCACTGCACTGGAATGTTTCGATCGCCTCATAACATAGTTTTCAAAATACCGAACTTTATTCAGTGTATCCTAATTTTCATACAGGGATTCGATCGTGGTTATGCAGAGGAATAGCTTGCCCAAGGTTAGAAGAGACATTTAGCTATATTCAATATGCTCAGTGTGATGGCTAGCTTGAATCAACATACCAAAGAATACGGTAGAATTGGGGTAACAGCCCATTGTCGTTTGATTTATAGATAATATGACCTTTTCCTTGGTCAGTCATCTTGTCTATCAAAGCCATCTTGAGCCTTGTACATATTTGTTTGCCCTGGGCCTTGTAGGAGGGGATGCGCTTATACGCTGTGTATGGAGTGGTGAAGGGGTGGGCACAGGCACGCTCGACCGCATTTCCCTTATGGACGTGCTTTACTCAAGTTAAACGTTGTAGCCGTTTGGAGCTTTTGAAATCCTCATGATTGAGTAGCAGTTGAAAGTGTTGAGGAAAAATCCTCATGATTGAGTAGCAGTTGAAAGTGTTTAGGAAAAATCCTCATGATTGAGTAGTGTTGAGGAAAGGGTTTTCGAAGAGTGTTTGAAAGTCTGATGATATTTACAACCCTTGATCGATATAAAGCACTCCGAGTTATGTATCAAATCTGTACGTGCATAGAATCTGGCGTACCTGACATTTTTTAGAATAAGGTGTTCATCAATTTTTCTTGTTCCAGTCGATTAGTTTATTAGCGACTCTATGAAGTTTTGTTTGTTGCAAATTTGATCGCGCAACTTTCGATTTTATTGTGCAAATTTTACTGTAAAATCAATATCATCGACGGGTGAATTCACAGACACCTTGGACCGAAACGTCGGCTGCAGGTATTTTTACATGGAGGTCTCTCTTACAGCGGGGCACCGCCCCAGCCTGAACACGCTCTAAATTCCCGACATGATTGCTAGTGTAGGCCACGTGAGGGATAAGTATTTGTAAATAAGGAGAAAAGACAGGGCGACGAAGGGGAAGGAAAGATCGCACGCGGTTGGTGGCCCGTTTGTTAGGGCTCTATCCGGTATTTGCCTGGTGTTGATCGGAAAAAACACGTAAAACTACCGATAAGAGCAGTTGACCGCTAGAATTCCTCTCCAGACAGCAGCCGAATTCGACCTAGCTAGTGCCCAGAGCCCTGTCACTGTGGGGCTTGTTTTTCCGCCTCCGTTGGGTTCTAGGACCTCCCAGTCAGAGACACTTTTTAATGCCCTGAGCTACCGAAACTTGTGAGACTTTAAAGAGATACCACATATTAGTTGCAAACAATTTGCAATATTATAATATGAATATAACGTATCAGTTACACATAAAACTGTAAAATATGTACCGTTGTTTCTTTTTTTCAAAAATGTCCCTACTATTATTTGCCTTCTCCTTAGTTCATACGAGATCGAAAATGAAAATGCCGTGACACGACAAATTCGCGGTATTATCATTTAAAGAATTAGTGTTCGCACCTCATGAGCTACGATTAGTAATGCGTTTTATATGTAATGGCTGAGATATGTTAATTCGAACAGAAATTGCGGTATTACAAATTAAATGATTTTATTCATGTGCATTTAAAGTGCAAATTATAATTCTCATGACAGTGCTACCTGTCCGTTACTAATATGAAAAAAGTAGTTAATGTTGTTGTGGTATCACTAGTTCTTTTAAAATTAATGTGCGAAAAGAGCGAAGTTCACTGAATTATATCGCATTATTAAAAATGCATTACCCTGCACATCTTGGCCTGGCCCGACTTGCATTGTCCCGTCCCTTACTCGCACTACCTCAACCTGCATTGTGCCCAGCTCACCCTGACCCTCCTCACCCAGTCGCAACCCGCATTGCATTTCCGGACTCCGCCCGGCCCCTGTCATGCTATGTTTGCTACTATTAACGCTGCTACCACCTCGTTCTACGAGCTGTAGTAAGTAAATGTATTGTTGCGCACTCTTGGAAACCTCGCAGTAACAATTGTGGCCTTTATTTATTCAAAGCGTATTTGTAAAATCGGAATGAATTTTAATGCATTTATTCGAAAATGTTGACAGAAGGACCGACTGTCAGGACTAACGGACAAAAGAACTAACGGGTCCAGTATAGAAACTGACTTCCTTTCCACGGAAATAGACACACGTAAAGATTTTTGCACATTGTTTCATAAACTCGTTCGAAGCGGCTTTAATATTAATACTGTTTGTTTTCCTTAAACAATGCGATGTACACCGTCACAGTGTAAATATATTTCACCATTGAAATAAATAGATGCGCACGTAGTGTGAATTATGCTGATGAGAAAATTTGATAATTGGTCCCTGATTTGATGTTGTAATTCAACTTCGGATCATTCCTTTATTGATATCGGATACCACATGAGTGAAATGGTCACATAAGGTATACTTATTTTAATTTTTAATAAACACATCTACATAATTCTTTATTATTTTAACTTTTATTTCGGTTTTAGATTTTTGCTGTGAAAAGTTGACTCAGTATTGTGTCTGGTAATACCAATTCTAAAAACTCTAAACTCGTATCATTACTTCAAACTTTTTTCAGAAATTGCATCTACTTTTTTATCATTACTACAAGTTCGTGATTTGTGTTATATTATTGGCATGATATATTAAACTATTTTATTGTTTTCATTTGGAAAACGTTATCATTGAATCGATTTTACTAAAATTTCTGTTGGGACTGTTGCCGTATCTAAACATTTCATCATTAATCATTCTTTCGTCGACTTCCTAAGTTGCATGCGAGAGGTTTCAGTTGTGCGTCCCAAGGTCATTCTGACGCCAGATATGCGCTCCTAGTGTTCTGAAAGTTAAAAAGCTCTCGCAGGAAGGAATGTTCATGACGCCATTGTTCACCTCTATACAAAGAAAAGATAATATTTGTATTGCATTAATTTTTCAAACCACCTTCTCATCATTCTCCGTGTACTTCGTAGAGCCCGCGTGTTGGAAAGTTGATGATACTGATAATCTCTGAGTCTCTACTGGTCCTCCTTCGCAGTCCTCCAGACGTTTTGGCACTCTTGCCATGATCATTATAACATGTTTCACGTTTATTTTAATTTTTTTTCATATTTTTAATAAAAAAATGTTATTCCTGGCCTGATAATAACTTACATTCGCCCTATTGCTTCCTTATTCCTTCTCATTAATTTTAATATTTTCTTCAGCAGTCAAATATTTGTTAACGTCTTCATAAGTAATGGTCAGAACCAAGACAGGAGAACAGGTCATTAACAGACAGGAGCAGGTAAAGCAACTTTTTGAAATCGTTGCATCACTAGAAAATAATTGATCTAGAAAGCTCATTAAAATAAAAAATGCATAGGAGTCTAATTGATTCTAAACATGCAATTATTACTACGTAATACCATAATGACGAAAAGAGCATACGCGATCCATAAACTATCATATTTATTTGAACGAGAATAAAACAGTGGTTAATCACAGTTCTTTCTCTAGTGTTCGCTACAGTACTAACTAAAATCTTCAAAAATGTATTTAAATTGTCTAAATTCTTCGAGTTCTTTAATCTTCGACTCTCAATGTATGACGAGAGAAGCATTTCAGAAGGATTTTTTATAACTTGGTATTTAATTCTTTTAGAATTGGTTATTTTATCGGCATTAAAGAAATGTTTTTTCAGAACACAACGCTTGGTGTACGCATTATCATTACGTACGGTTTTTGGAGTTTTTATTATGACACATCTGTTACTGTTATATGCAACTGAATTAAGTTCATGATAAAAAATATATCGATCTTCAACATTTAAATTTTTACAAACCTCCCTGAACTGTACTTGTGATTTTGATTTACCGTATCGATTTTGGAATAAAAGAAGAGGTTAATACACTATTTATAAGTCTTACGTAAGTAACGTTCACCTTTGCAAGCAAACTGGTTTATAGCATCCGTTAAATGAGAGGACATTGTTTTTGTTGACTGATAATATAATAAAATCTCTTTAGACGAATGAAAATGAAAGTGTACTAAAAATCGACTGACCGCAATCAACCACCAGCTGAATGAATCATCCCAAGCACTCACATGAATTCCCAACCTATCGCGGTGACCCTCTGGCGAAGTGGTGCTTGTGATCTCGCGAGATGAACAGTTGACGACAAACAAGGGCGATCGGCGGCGGCGGCGGCGGCGGCGTCTGCTGGGGCAGGGGGCGTCGCCGTCCCCATGAATAACGATGGCCACGCGGCGCGCGCGTGCGTTTGAAGCGTCGCGTCCGCGCCAGCCTCGCCGGGGGCGAGGTGGGTGGGGGCGACTGGCGCGAGGGCGTCGCGACGGCGTCGCGCGGCCGCCCGCGACCCCACGAGGACTCCGCCCCGCCCAACCCCACCTCGCCCCACCAAACTCCGCCCCGCCAAGTTCCGCCCCGCCAAACCTGGCCGCGTCCTCAGCAGATTTCACTGTCTTGCCCTCGTCTAAGGTCTGTGTCACACGCGCGTTGCGTTCGCGCGCGTTAAATAACGTGCGTCGAAGATTAATACTACCTTATGCGATATGGCAATGAACGCATTTGACCTTTCCGCGTAATATACAGTGCTAATCCACGACGCGTGTTATTTGACGCGTGTGTAGGAGACAATGCTTGGGTGACAGGCATTTTTGCCGAAATTTTAGTCGGTCCTTTCGTCGGATATGTCCAAATTGTTCAAACACGTGATGGTACACCAAAGTTGTCACATTGATCCCAAACGACATCTTCCGATGACGACCGGAAACATCGCATCGGACGAAGATCTGTTTCGTTTGATTCTGACGGTTCCATTCGCCCAATATCATCATAAGAGTTAAGGCCATACCAAGACTACATGCAGTTGATAATCTTAAGCGTGCTTCTCGCAAATTTTTCGAACAATAAACTGCGGAATTATGAAAATATTCGGGAGCATAAGTCTGGTGATTGTCGGATGAAATAAGTCAGACGATTTCGCTCGTACGTAGTCTCGTAGCGAACAACCGATATTTCGGCTGCAGTGTGTCGCAGCCTAAGACTCGCGGCCCATTTCTGTTCATCCGTTCCATTGCCCGCGGCGGGTCTAGGAGCGTGAGCTCATGCAGAAGAACCGTGTATTAGTAGGGAATTACGTGAATTATTGCAATGGCTCTTTGATGACTAATGTATCAGTGTGCAACGTTTTTGTCTGTAGACTCAGTTTCAGAATTATCTTCAGTCGGAATAAACCATAAACAGTTAATGGTCAAGGAGGCAAGTGAAAAATAAATTTATATTTGTCTGAAAATATGGAAAATAAATATCTGGTTAAAATACGCAAGTAAGGCATGTTCAGTGTTAATTATTAAAATTCTTATATAAAAATATTAACACAAAAAATTAAGACAAAAAATAGTTGTTTTTAAAAGAGAGAGGATAGTTTTGAGCATAGAAATTTTATTTCTGCAATAACAGTCGTCCCCACTAAGGGAATTTCTCTCAAAAGTACATTTTGTTTGTCTTCTAATTTTCTCTTGTGGCCCTTAATTTTCTTTTGGAGTAATTGTAAAGGAAGCCTATTTATTTGTTCTCTACCATTTAAAGTCCCTTTGTTCTTTCCGTTGCTACAATGTGGATCAACAAAATTGCAGTTGTTAAAATTAGAGGCATTTAAAATGAAAAATAGTACAAGAATCATTCACTTCTATTTACGAAGAAGTAAGACAACAATCTGAAAATAATGAGGCTGACAAAATTAATAAAGTAAGAGTTTTAACAGCTTGTAAACCGTAGACCACTGAAATTGTAATATGTTACATAATGTTCTGAATGACTGACAAAAACAATCCCATATTCGTATTTGTTTTCTAGACCACACAGTATTAGCGCTTATGAAAGATAACCTATATTGATGACCCACAAGGAAATCAGTTATGAATTTTAAAGTGAAATTTGGAACGCGGTTATTGTAGTCATGACGGAGTCTCTTAACGCATGCATTGAAGACTTTTCTCCAGCACGAGCATCATCTACAGCAAAGGTTCCACCTACAGCAAAGCTTGAACAGGCCCAAGGCCTTCGCCTCCGCCTTCGCCTCCGCCTTCATCTCCACCTTCATCTCCACCTTCATCTCCACCTTCATCTCCACCTTCATCTCCACCTTCATCTCCCCTCCCCTACCACCCCCTTCGACAGAACGCGCGCGCCGCGCGCCGTCGCAAATCGGGGATTCGCATTGTTTCTTAATAACTTGCTGGCGCGGGCGGCACCGCGTTGGAGTGCACGAAAAGATTAACGATGGAGCCATTCGTTACAGCGATGGCAGCCATCAGGCGCAGGACTCGATCAGTGGTCCGCCCCGCGGCGACGCGGTGCTGGCGACGGAAGGCGGAGGTGGTGGAAGGAGGAGGAGGTGGAGGCGGAGGTTGGAGGGCCGGAGGTGGAGGCGGAGGTGGAGGCGGAGGTGGAGGCGGAGGTGGAGGGGAGGCGGAGGCGGAGGCGAGGCGGAGACGGAGGGCGGAGAGCGGAGGCGGAGACCGGAGGCGGAGACCGGAGCGGAGACGGAGGCGGAGACGAAGGCGGAGAACGGAGGCGGAGACGAAGGCGGAGACGGAGGCGGAGACGGAGGTGCGAGACGGAGGTGGAGACGGGGTGGAGCAGACTCGACGGTGGAGACGGAGGTGGAGACGGAGGTGGAGACGGAGGAGGAGACGGGGGTGGGACGGAGGTGGAGACGGAGGTGGAGACGGAGGTGGAGACGGAGGTGGAGAGGAGGTGAGACCGGAGGTGGAGACGGAGGTGGGACGGAAGGTGGGAGAGGAGGTTGGAGACGGAGGTGGAGCGGAGGTGGAAGACGGAGGTGGAGGCGGAGGGGAGGCGGAGGCGGAGGCGAGGCGGAGGTTGGAGGCGGAGGTGGAGGCGGAGGTGGAGGCGGAGGTGGAGGCGGAGGTGGAGGCGGGAAGGTGGAGGCGGAGGTGGAGGCGGAGGTGGCAGCGTGAGGGTGGAGGTGGAGGCGGAGGTGGAGGCGGAGGTGGAGATGAAGGTGGAGGCGGAGGTGGAGGTGGAGATGAAGGTGGAGCGGAGGTGGAGATGAAGGTGGAGATGAAGGTGGAGATGAAAGGTGGAGATGAAGGTGGAGAGAAGGTGGAGATGAAGGTGGAGATGAAGGGTGGAGATGAAGGTGGATGATGAAGGTGGGAGA
>BOPP01000058.1:2052010-2119523 GCA_017312745.1 Gryllus bimaculatus | reverse complement strand
GGGGGGAGTGAGGGCGGGGCCTTTGTTAGTGCGTCGTGTTTCGCCTGCCATTTGCGAGCGGTTTTGTGGCGTCCGACCCTGCGACTGCTCGCCCCTACAGTGCAGCGCTGCCCTGGTACGGCCGGCGCGGCGCTAGGTCTTGCGTCCAGCGGGTTGCGTCTGTGTCTGTGTCAGGCGCAGACTTTCACGCTTTCGCCGGCCCGTGGCTGCGGTGACAAATTAGCCATGAGCGTTTTCTGTGGCGCGCTCGCTTGCGGGCTAAAAGACGCGGCTGCAGCGGCGTCATACACGTGCGTTTTAGTGGTTCTCTCGGCGTCATAGTAAGGGGAGGACACAAACACATAATAGATGTATCACTTTCCTGATAACTTCGTATCATGTAACGCAACACGAGACGCTGTGTGTTCGTGGCTGAAAAGACAAATTTTACATGTAAAAGTACACGAAATTTAAAATAAGAATGTTAGGTAGCATTTTTGCCACCTACGTACACATCTCACATTATTCACGATGCATCTTTGCTGCATTTGTAAACGAAACATCATGCAAGGATTTTCAATAATATGAACATTGTTAGGTGTATCATTCACTGTTGATTCAACAAAAGGGTTTTGTGTCTTATCCCGGTGTATATGATTAATAATAGACTTTGTAGGTGCCTAACGCACAATAATGAAAATATATTCATTAGCTTTATATACATTCAATAAATTTAAATTGTACATTTGCGAAAGGATGTTTATAGATTTTTTTAGTGCCTACCATTACTATTTAATTTTACTGTTCCTAGAACTATCTCCAAGTCCCGTGTTTGTACGTGCTTTCGACAATAAATATCTCTTGTGTAATTCCTGTACATGTTGTATGCATATAGAAAGCGCCATCCCTTAGAAATTTGACACTTGCATTGAAGACCTGTTATCAGAAATACGATCAATTTGAAACATTGCACAATATTCTGCTCGGATTACTCTTAAAAACAACCCGCGACTCGGTACGCGTTGCGGAATGAAACATTTACGGTATTTCTTAAAAAACACATCACCTTCTTTACGTCTATTATCCATAAAAATAATGTTCATTTACGATAATTAAAGAGAAATACATTCTAATTTAGTGTTAATTTTAGGAAAATATATATGAAAAGTCACAATTATTGTACGTTAATGTCAGGATTAAAGAATACTAAAACTAAGCAAAATATGTTATCATTAGTAAAAAGTAATATTGCATAAAGAAATTAGTATAAACATCGTAAGCATAATTCCCTCTCTGTAAAACACAGCTGTACGTAAATGATGATTACAATATTATCTTTCTCAAAGAGGTTCATTGTGTCACCGAGTATTTAACAAAGAGAAGTCTGTTCGTAAATCTGATACGGGCGCTGTGCGAGATAGCTCGGTCAAAGGGCTTTCAATTGATTCTTTAAAATCCAGACATCTTTTGAACCTGCCAGATTTCCGTTTCCGGCATCGCGTTCACCGTCCACTTTCTCTAAAGAATAAGATTAGCAGTGAGAAAATAGCGTTGAAACCATGCAGTACCAGATGAAATTTAGAAATTCCAATGGAAAGGAAAACATGGAAAGATCACGAAAACTTAGTACATATTTATGAATGAAAAAAATCCATTTCAATATTTCCCTATTCTATGTCAGACAGTAAGTTTCTCTCCTTATAATAAGTATATATAAAAATATGATGTTCGCCTCCCACAAGTTCAATTATGCCCTACTCTAAAAAGGTGTGTTTTAGATCGTAAATCCTGAATCTAACACCTTATCAAATGAGTTATGATCCCAAGATCGTAATATACAAAATGTGACATTGAGGGATCTCGTGTCATATCTTGGAAACGCTAGCTTTGCCGACTGTCTCCTACGCCAGATTAGTTTAAAGACGTACAAAATCTGTAGATTACGGTTCGAGAAACGATACTTTGAGGCCTTTGGCCTCACAATTTTAGTTTTTAATGCCCTAGAACTCTTTATTCAGGAGTTATTTAATAACAGGTTCACAAATGCTGACGAGTGATGCAGGTTGCATTTGACATGAATATTGTTTTGTTGTACAGCGCCATCTAGTGGAGTTATAACAAAATTAACAACACACAAACCTTTTGTGTAAAAAACACACACACGCACACACACACACACATAGATGAGCCAACTGAAATGGAGATCAGTCACACGGTGTTGGAGTTCGCCACTCTGATATATACCAATATCGATTTATATACAGAGAAATATAATTTATACGTATATTAAAAACCGAGTACCGTTGGATAAGAGGTGTTAAAAATAAGATAGTTTCGATAATCGGAGCTCTGGAAGTAGTCTTAAAATTTTCGTATAAACTTGTGCAAACTCTCAGGCATTAAAAGTCTGAGAAGGGAAGTCATCGCTTTATTGGGGAGACGTGTTTTGCGTTACGAATTACAGACGCACATAGTCACTGGATCTATTCATCCCTTTATTTTTGTTTGAAACATTGGTTTCGATTATGTATAAAATCTACTCAAACATATTTAGTCATTAATTTATGGTGTAATAATAGTAACAAATGTTCCATAAGAACATTCCTCCTTTTCGATTGTTTTAAAAGTGAAAATCACTTCACGCAAGAACCCATTTCGTAGGTTTTTGGCAATTCGAGCTACGCACAGAACGTTCTACCCAACGCTCCAAAAAATCCATAGGTCAAAAACACCTATTAATGTAGATTACCGCCGTGAGACTTTTATAATATTTCTTACATTTTGAGTATATTATAACAAGTCATGTTTAAGTTTTATATAAGAAAGTAGATATATTCTTGTGAATAAAAATTTCTATGAAACACTGAGTATGGTGTCCCAACTTTGAAAATTACAACCGTCAGTTTTCTAAAGATATAAAGCAACTCAAACTTTAAAATCAATCTCCTATATAACCAAAAGACAGTCTAATGAAAAAGTATTGCTTTGAACTCTGTGAGACAAATAAGTTCGGTATTAATATAATGTCAATTTAGAAGGATTTTACTTCCTTTTAAATTTTTCTCAATTTCCGCGGTTCTCCCTTTTATGCCTCTCCCCTCTCTTTCTTTCTCACTCACTCTTAGCAATCCCATCTGATTCCCAACTCTCGATATTTTCAAATAAATTGTTCACCCTTCAATCGCAACCCAGCGGAAGAATGCTGTCGACCTACCACCCCTAGCCCTCCTCGAAATATTATTTCATCTTCCCGGCTTGTTTCGGATAGCCATTCGTGCGTAGACGAAGTTCCACATCTTAATTGAATTTCACAGTGCGTTAAAAAGCGCTACCTCGTATTATATAGAGATTACGCGCCACGATTTTTGCGCGCGCTGATGGACGGTTTTCCCGGAGCGCTGGCTGCGGGAGGCGGGAATGGAGGGGTGCGGGCGGCGGGAGCCTCGAAATTCAATTTGCAGCCGTCGCGTGGTGGAGTGGAGGGGGGTGCGGGAGGGGAGACGCACGCCCGGCGGCTGACGGGTGCCGTGCGGTGCCGCGCCTCCATCATCACCGCGCCCCACCGCCAGGCCACCGCCACACCACGACACAACCCCCCAAACCAAACACACACTACCACCACCGCCCACCGGCACCACACTCACCTGCCACCACTACACACTACCAAACCACCACCACCTACCACCCAACCACTACACCGACTACCACCACACCACTACCACACACAACCAACAACACCACCAACTACACACAGCCACCACCACCCCGCCACCACCGACCACACCCCGCACCACTACCACCCCGCCACACACCACGCACCAACCCCCAGACCACCCACCCACCGCCGCGCCCCAGCCAGCCACTTACCACCACTACCACCACTACCACCACTACCACCACTACCACCACTCCATACCCACCCCCAGCACCACCACTAACCACCAACTACGCAGAAAAACCACCACTACCACCACTCACACCACCTACCCACCACCCCACTACCAACCCCTACCACACCAACCCACAACACAAGAACACCACTTACCACTACTACCACCACCACACACGCCAACCCCTAACTACACCACCACACCACCACGCACCACTCCGCCGCCGCCACCAACCGCCAACCCACCACACCACCCTACCCACACCACGCACGACCACCACCACCGCCACCACACCACACGCACCACACCACCACCACTACCGCCACCACCACCACACCGCCACCACCGCCACCACTACCACCACACACCACCACCACGACCACCATACCACCATCTAACCACCACTACCACCACTAACACAAGCCACACACTACACTATACACCCACCACTCACACAACACCACACCCGCCCCCTACCAGCACCACCACACGCCACCACCACTAACCACCACTACCCACGCCAACCACCACCACCACACCGCACACCACACCACCACTACCACCACACCACCTCTCCACTCTACCACCACCACCACAACCACAAGCAACACCATACCACTACTACCACACCACAGGCACCACCGACCACCACCACCACTCCACGCCACACCAACCACCGAACCCACCACCACCACCCCGCCGCCACCCGCCACCACTACCCCACCACCACCACCGCACCACACCGCCACCACGCCACCACCACCCACACCACCACCACTTACCCCATCACCCACCGCCACCAGCCACCACCGCCCACCGACTCCCCACCCATACAACCCCCCCACTACCACTCTCCCCCACAAGCACAACCACACCTTACACACCACTCACCACACTACCACCACACTCCAGCCAACCCCACCCACTGCACCACCCCCGCACCCACCCTACCACCACTACACACCCACTAACCACCAACAACCACCACTACCACACTCCACACACACAACCCGCCCCCCGACCACCACCACCACCACTCACACCCGCACCCCACCCACACAACCACCACACACCGCCACCCCACCGACGCTACACCATCCTCCATCACACTACCACCCCTACAAACCACCACCACCACGCCCACCGCCCCCCGAACCTAACAACACCTACACACACCCACCACTCCCAACACCACTACACCTAACACCCACACAAACACCACACCACTACACCACCCCACTCACCCAACCACCACTACCACACCATAACACCAACACCCACCACCACCGCCGCACCACCGCACCACTCACCACCCTACCCACCGCCAGCCCCCGCCAACCCCACCTACCACCTCACACAGCCCCACACCCGCCACCACCCACAGCCATACCACACCCACTACAACCACCACAACACCACTACCACCTCTACCACCACCACCACCACAAACCACAAGCAACACCACTACCACTACTACCACCGCCACCACTACCACCACACACACACCGCCCACTACCACGCACCACCACTACCCACCACCACTACCCACCACCACCGCCACCACCGCCACCCACGCCACCACCCACACACCACCTACCCACACCACTACGCCACACCACCGCCACCACCGCCACCACTACCACCGCCACCAACACACCCACCACTACCACACCACCACCACCACACACTACCACCTCTACCACCACACCACAACCACAAGCAACACCACTACCACCACCACCACCAACGACACCACCCACCACCACCCCGCCGCACCACCGCCACCACCTACCACCGACCACCACGCCACCACCACACCACCCACCACCACTACCGCCACCACCACCGCCACCACCGCCACCACTACCCACCACACCACGCCACCACTACCACCGCTTCCACACCACTACCAAGCCACCTACCACACTCCACCTACCACCACCACTACCACACCTACCACTACACCACCACCACTACCACCACGCACCACTACCACCACACACGCACTACTACCACCACCACCACCACACACTACCACCTCTACCACCACCACACCACAACCACAAGCAACACACTACCACTACTTCACCAACCGCCACCACACCAGGCACCACTACCACCACCACCACCACCACCACCACCTTCTACCGCCGTTCACGCGGCTGCTCTACCGCCGCCGCGACGCGCGGTCTAATAATTCGCCACACGGCACCGCTGTCCCTCGTTGTTGTGGGCCGGTCTTGGTGCCGACCGGGTGAGGTGGCCGGCATCAACTGATGTCACCGCAATGCATTTGACGGAGGTCTTAGGCGTTCGAATCCCGACGGTAGCAAGACTTTCGTCACTTGGTACTAAGCTATGTCGAATTCAATCGCTGTCTGGAGAAAGATTTTCTAGCAGCTCCCTACTCTGATCGGTAGTTTTCCGTGGTTTCACCTCTCAAACGCAGGCAAGTGCCGAGCAGGTACGGAGTAACAAACGGGCACGGGCCGCGCGCGATTTTTCCTCCTCTTTCTATATTTTATCCTCCCTTTCACTTACACACAAGTACTCTTTCTTGCACTCCACAACCACACATGTCGGGAGTTACGAGCTAGTTCTGGCTTGAAGTGGTGCCCTGCTGTTGGTTTATACCTGGATGGGAAAAATCTACCAAGCCACATGTAGGTCGCCGCCGAATCACATCAGGCGGGGGCACCCCCACCTTCCGTGATGAAAACATGTGATACACTTACGGACTAACGTCCGTAGCCGTTGAGAAACTCAGAAAGCGAAAAAACAATCTTAGTTCAGAGTGTGACTATATGCCCGTTTGTTTGTTGCCTCGACTTTGTATCGTTAGATATATGTTGTGTATTAGTTAGATATATTTAATCTTATTTTGTTTCTTCATTCACATTTCTGTGCTTGCTTCTATGCATGTGTACAATTTTGACTATTCAATTTCTCTCTCTTCCTACACTACTCATCTTTCTACTTTTCACACATTTTGAATTATTGTTTCTCGATAGTCCGCAGGTTTCTTCTTCCTCCGTTTGTAATTCAATTTTCATTATCCAGCTACTCTCCTTTTAGTTCAACCTTCCCATCTGTTTCTGTAAATTTTTCATTTTTGTTATTTCATCTTAGCATCCGTCATCGTTTGATTTATTTCTTATTCATCTCATCGACTACTTTTCAAATCATGATTATTTACGACCTTAGCATTTTTTTTCATTATTTTTAAGACCTTTTGGATTTTATATTTTTTATTTGATGAATCCTTAATTTATTTATTTTTATTTTTAGTAATCTTCCTCTTCTTTTTTACTTTCTGATTGTTTTTGCTTCCTGTCTGCGAATCCTTTCACATCGACTCCCGCTCGCGGTTCCGCTTCTGTTCGTGCTCTTGACTCCCCCGCCTTTGTGTCTGCTTCTGCCGATCGCCGGAGCAACCGTTGCGCCATCGTCGGCGCCGTCACCCGCACTGCGTCCGCCGCCCCCGCCGCCGCCGCCGCCGACACCGTTGCCGGCGCCGGCGGGCGTGCTCTTCGGATGGACGGGCTGGCGGCGCGGGCGCTGCACCGGGCGGGGGCGGGGCGGGGGTGGGGGCGCGGGCGCGGACGTGGGCGCGTTGGCCGGACAGCCCCTGCGGCGAACGGCCCGGGATCGGCGCCCGCGTCTCCCATTTCTGCTGTTTGCGGCTGCAAGTGATACATAATTTCCAGTCCAGTCGGGCGGCCGTGGGCGCCCGGGGCCGCGAGGGCGGGGGCGTGGGCGGGGGCGGGGGCGGGGGCGAGGTGCGCGCGGCGGGTGGCGATGACGCGCCGGGGGCCCGCGGGGAAGAGGCGGCGCAGCGAGCAGGGGGCGGCGCGGTTGCTCTCGACAGCTCGCTCGCGCTGCACGAAGATCGGCGCAAGGGCTAGCGCTTGCGCTTGCGCTAATAGGACTGAGAAGTACTGTTTATCATATTTAAAATCTGTAATTAAATATCCGGAAGCTTCTGAACGATTAAATAATTAGTAGTTGTTGATTTCAAATTATTCTATGTATTACTTATATATCCAGATTCCCTATAATTTCTTAGATCAGAATTAAATCATCCCTCCAAAAAACGGAAAATAAACATAATAACAATAGGGGTAACATATTAGAAAAATATTAGGGAAGCGTGAAAACTAAAATAAGGAATATACATTTGAATTTTTTGTTGGCAAAATAACTGTATTGTTTTACTTGTCATTTTAAGGCTTGTACACTAAAATTCCTTTTCCATGAATAATTTCCAGTGGACGCAATTATATACGACTATTATAATATTAAAAGTAAACATAGGTCGCGTTTCTTCATCAATAATCAAAGTATAATATAATACTGATTCGTTAATTATGGTTATTGTTTTGATGCGAAGCGCGATAATAATACATAAACTTTAGTGATAGAGAGATCTTGATTGCAGGGAATTATGAAAACAGACGATTGATTCTACACGTTTCTCTTACTGATGAAATAATGAGATAAATTTTAAAATATGTGCTACGAGTCAAATTAACAAGAAGGCATGTAGTAAAGTTGTCAAATAAAGAATTAAAATTAGATTAAAAAAAATGTTTCTTTACCACGGGCGTTAACTTGTTCAAATGATCTCTAGAGACAAAAAACAAAGGCTAAAAACCTTCGTCCTTCATACAATGAATAAATTTCATCAAGGTGATATATTGCTTCGATACATTTTCAATAGTTTTCGAGTAATGATTACGAAGATGTTTTTAATTTTAGATTTTGAATTTCCTAGAAATGCCTCCACTTTCTTTGCCTGATGTGAAAAATTGCCCAATAAATGATCATCCTAATTACAATTCTAACCACAATCAGTGAGTACATAACGTACTCGCTGGTTGTTTTATTTCATTATTTAAAGAAAGGTCGTTCAATATATTCCTGGCGATTAAGACATTACATATTATTCCAATTTTTCATTTTTATTGTTATCATTGTCCGATTCAAATCAACCGTATTCAGAAGACCATGCAGGAAACGGTCAATCATAATCTCCATTCACCATTCTTCAATCTACATTTTCAAAACTTTGTAGTTGAATCTCCTTTCTCCAATGTGCATGGTCCAGTCTGCATGGTCCAATCTGCATGGTCCAATCACCATAATCTCCATTCATCTCTCAAAACATCTCATTTGGGTTTTTTAGAATTGACTCATGTATATTTCATTACGAAACAAATGAAGTACGTCTTGAAAACGGTGCTACATTGCTCGTAGGACATTATTCTGTCGGATCTAAACTCGAGCGAGTGCTATTGAATCTTTGCGGAGCATTACGCGCGAAAGAGGAATAAAGCCAAAAGGGTCGCTGCGCGTCGGGCCAGCCGCGAAACCTTGTTTACCTCTCGACGCGTTCCTCGTGCGTCAAATCTCCCGTCGCTCAATTTCGCGTGCCGCTTTCACTTTACCGGCGCGAGGGGCGTCACCGCCGACTCCCCGCCAGGCGGCGCTAGGCGGCGCGGCGGGCGGCGCCGGCGGCGGGGGCGGCGGCGACAGCGGGACGTCTGCGGCGCGGTCGCGCGCCCGGCACAATTACAGAGAGCGCGCGTTGATGTGGCGCCAGCGCCGCTGCGCGCCCCGCCTCGCCCTCCCGCCACGCCCACGACCGCGCTCACGCCCGCCCCCGTCGCCCCGAGGTGGCTGGTCACTGCCGCTGCGGCTGCGACAATCACCCACCGCGTTCCTGCCACTCCCGACACCGTGCGCCCGCTTCGCGCCTCCGCCCCGCTCCGCTCCCGAGGCTTACGCCAGCCGACACATTGCCCATCCGTCTCTCCTGCACGCATTCCTCCGCGTCCCGTAACGAAGCAGACTGGTTTATTCTGAAATCCCTGCCACCGTCATTATTTAATATTACGCAGCACACACGCATCGCTCTAACGCATTGTAACCATCCGTTGCAGTTACTCCTATCCCTCACCGTTTCTAACATCATCCGATTTCTGGTTCTTCATGCATTACTTACATTAATACTGTGGGTGATCTGGGCTGTCCGGGTGACGCGCGTCGAAGACTGAGTTGCCGACGTTTCGACCATCCTGTCGTGGTCTTCCTCAGGGCTGATATGATACCGGCCTTCGACGCGGCGCACCCGGACAGCCCAGATCACCCACATGACTCTGGCTGCGGAAGCCTACGACTTCATTTTACATTAATACTGTTTGTATGGTGTTACGTATCACTACCGTCGTTATAATTGTTCTTTTCATTCAATTTCATACAATCTTTCCTTCCCCAATTTCTACACTGTCAATATTACTGTTGCCTTTTCCTCTGATGTACACTTTTTACAGCCCTTGACGTACTGTTCGCCAACGATTATTTTCACGCGTTGTACCTTTTGTCACATATGCGTTATAGCCATAATTCCCTTTATATTATTACCATCTCTGTAACAGACGTGCTGGTGTATAAACAAAAATGACCTTGTTGGACATGAGCGACTCTCTTTCTGTGATAATGTGCAAGTGATTTAATAATATATTTTTACCTTTACATGCATTTTCTCTAATATGTATCCCGAAAGCAATATTTTCTACAATGCTGGTTTGACCCAAGGAGAGAGCACCACTTTTCCGCTTTCTATGCTTCTTTCAGTGCAGAGACAATACAGAATTTCGTATACGCCTTCGTAATTAACAAACGCTGTCTACCAAGTACAAATAATAATGCACCCACTCAGTACGTATTTATAAAGCGTGTGAGCGGAAATTAACGTTTCGCGGTTTGCCAATACTGTATACGTCGTCGCGTATGAAATGTCGTATTGTGTCCTCTGAAAGTGACGAAATTGACTTCACCTACACAAATAATTATGTTTCGGCGGTAGGTAACGATCAGTGAGGTATCCAAAATGCCCATTCTCTCTCCCTCTCACGCCAACTTCCCCGTCGCCATCGTTACCACTGCCATCGCCCGTTGCCCCCCTGTGCTGCTGTTGCTGGGGCTGCGCAACGCCGCTGCCGCCGCCGCCGCCGCAGCCCCCGGCTCCCAGGGCCTCCCCAGGCCGCGTTTAAACGCCGGGCGACAAAACGCAAGAGTGCGAGTGAAATTGAGTTTCGGGCGCGCCGCTGTGTGACGTGAAGGCTCGGGGCCTTGTTGGCGGCGGAGGCGGCAGTGCGAAGGGGGGACCGCCTGAGGGAGCAGGAGGGGGAGGGAGAGGGCGACTGCGGGGAGAGGGCGACTGCGGGGAGGGAGCAGGAGGGGCAGGGAGAGTTGCCTGAGGCGCAAGCCGCGCCCCGCCTCTGAGGTGCGACGCTGAGAGAGGGGTTGCAAATGTTGCGTTATGGTGCATCCACCTTCAGGCGTCTCGCCGAGCGACTGGTGATAAATCTTTCCGGAAGATAGGCGCAAATGTTGGTGCTGTTGCGTTGTCGCGAGCGTAAATCAGGCAGACTAGGGAGAAACATTAATTAAGAAGTAGAAATTGTGTGTGAAATGTTAACTTTAAAATGGTTTACTGTCACATTGGATTTTTTACTACCAAAATGTAGCGTACGTATTTAAAATGTATGCAACTAAATTATCTAGCTACTACATTAATAAATGTATTTTCTAAGGGCGTCACAAAAAATAACGAGAATAGTCAGCAAAATTAAGCCTTGGGTGGAAAATGTTTTCTGATTTTTGATCTCCTCAACTTCATTCCATTAGCGAACATTACCTGAATATTTTCACTTAATAATATATAATTCTGCACGGAAAATTCTGAAATGCTGTGTAAAAAATACTTAAAAAGTAGAATGTATCATTTTTCTTCTACTCGTTTCTTGCTTTGTACGGCTTTCGTTATTTTTCTTCTTTGTGTCGTTTTCGAATTTTTACATTGAAAGTAATCAGAATTGTATTACTAATAGAGCTTTTTTTCTTACCAGTATGTCTGGTAGGTGAGATTTATGGGATAATAAAAGAGAGGTATCCAAAATGTTCAAAATGAAATAGTGAATGAGATACTCAATTCAAAATTATTATAGAAAAAGCTATTGACTCAACTGAATTGTTGTTTCTATTAATATTATCATGCAAATACCACGATCAAATAAGAAAACTGCTTTTTGTAACTTTAGAAACCTATTATTTACAATTGAGATAGATATTCAAATGAAAGGAGTTTTTTTATAATTTATTCCTGTTCTGAATGACAGCCACAATGAAACTATTATGCATACCCTTTATGTGTTTGCTCTCCAGCGATATCGATGGTGACAAAACGTTTCCGATGCCTCGAGTGACGTCCCGCGCCTGCCCGCTGTGACGCCCGCCGACCGCGCCGGTGTCAGGGGCGGGGGCCTTTGCATTAGGTCGGGCGTGCGCCAGTGCAAACAAGCGGCGGGCGATGGCCATTGTTAGACTTGACGGATGGCGGGTAGACTGGCGCTCCGTTTGCCTGCCGCTTCCGCTAACCCCTATGCAGCGCACAGGTCATCTCCACCAAGGCTGCATATTTAGTAGACCTTGCGCTGCATTTCCGTTGCGACTATGTGCATGTGTTTCCCGCCATCCTTTTTAGGAACGAACAGATGAACGCCATTATTCTTCTTTTTCAGGTAGTACTGCTATTCTCGTTAGGCTTTGGTTTTATGATTTCGCCAACGAGACGATCATTCATTTCTAATATTTTATGAATTCACAGATTTCTCAGAGACGTCATCATCATCATCCCACTATCTCGTCAGTAATAACCTACTTACCTACTGGGGACTAAGGGCTTGAATTGATGTCACTGCAGTGCCTCTGAACGGGAGGTCCTAGGGTTTGAGTCCTGACAATGATGGCTTTTCGCCACTAGCTTGATATCTAGGTCAAGTTCAACAGCTGCGTGGAGGACAATTGTAGCGGCCGGCTGTTGTAATCGGTAGCTTTCCGTGATCAACACCAGGCAAATGTCGGAGTCGATCCCTAACAAACGGCCCACGGTACGCGCGCGATCTTTCCTTCCTCTCCCTTGTCATATCCTCACCCAGATGACACATACTTAAATGCACTTTACTACCACAGATTAATAAGTCAATCAATTACTCAGTCAATCAATTACTCAGTCAATCAATTACTCAGTCAATCAATTACTCAGTCAATAAATTACTCAGTCAATCAATTAATCAATCAATCAATTAATCGGTCGGTCGGTTCGTTTTTCTCAAACATTATCAGCACTTGCCGTTAACATAACTGTCCTAAACAATGGCATCCTCGACGCCACATGCAGTTCGACGTCGGACAATACAACCTTCGTCATTACTCCCACGAAATCGCACACGTAGCAGTCGCCACAATGCCGTTCCCAGCGTCGTCACCGCCACTTGCGCGCGCCGCCGCCGCCGCCTCCGGCGCTTTTGTCCGGCGTTGCGTACGTTGCGGTTTCGTTATGCCCGAGGTCCTTTTTGAGGCGCGCGACGCCGCGTCGGGGCGCGTGGAAACAGCGGCGAGACGGCGCTGCGGCGGCGGCGGCGGAAACAGCGGCGGCGGCGCCGCGCGTGCGGTCGCGCCCGTTATGAGCCGATTTGCCACCTGTTGGAGCAGCGTCACGCGGGAACACGGCGGCCTCTAAATAATTATACTGTAAAGCAGCGCCGTTTAATCATTACGAGTTCACGCGCGCATTGCGTCGCTCGTAATTCAGCCGCCGATGACGTACGCGAATCGCTTCGACGCTCGCGATGCCGTGACGCCACGACGCTGCGACGCCGCGTGGGTGGGCGCGCGCGCGCGCTGGCGGCGACGGCGCTGCTGCCGCTGGCACTACTTGTGGGGAATCGCAGAACTCTGAATCTCATGGACAGTAAAATCTATCTAAACCGGAATCGACCAGGACAAAAACGTATTCCGGTTAAGTGATGTTTCCGTTTTATGCAGAGTTGTCCATGCATGGCACTTGTTATATGCATATTTCTGTCCTGGAACTAGTAACATGACTTTATTATAATTATAAAGATATATTAAAGTATAACTTATTTATGCAAGAAATCATCAATAAATTAATATTAAGCGTAATTATTTCTGACAATTAAAAGGAAAACCTTCATAACTTTTCATTAAAATAATATTATTTTTTCCAACATTCATCTAGATTTTTTGTTTTTTCCCGTTTTCTCTCTTATCGACATATTTTCTTTTATTTTCTTAAGTTGAAAAATATTACTATTTAGCTTTTTTTAACCATTGCCAAAATGGTTCTGAAACTCACAAAAACACCACCTCACTGTCTAGTGGCTGCACCCGGACTTCTCGCTGACTCTTTCGGCGCACAATGCATTACAACCCAGAATATTAGGTCTTTCTGATACCCTCGTATGGTTGACCAATGCGGCTCTTCTCAAGGGGTTACGATTGTCAACGCAGCGCCAGGAGATGCGTCATACAATGCCTGCCCGTTACCTTCCCAAGAGGGTTCAGAGCCGAGAGTTATGGAATACCCCTACGGCTACGGCGGAAGAAACAAATGACCCCAAGATCGAATTCTACGCTAAGAGCTGAAGATCATTTCCTTCACTGTGCGGATGTCACGACAGAAACTCATATCACAATGACATAGTTAATAAAACAGACTCCCAGATGAATTCATTCCATTCTCGCGTATCTCTACCAATTGTATTAAATTAACAGGAATTCCGTGTTATGAAAGTTTTCCCCACTGCAGAACATGAATAATAATTCTGTTTCCGCACTGGTCAGATTCCGTTTTATATTGTGTAAAATGCCATTAAACTCTAGAGGATGGATACATTTTCCGGTTAAAACAGGTTTCCGGCTTGCACAAGCTCCGGTTTAGACAGATTTTACTGTATAACGATATTTAGCCCAAAGATACCATTGTACAATTAGTTAATAGAGATTAGTTTGTTTAAGACAGTCCCTATTGTATAAGCCAAAACGCCTGCAGTTCTGTACCCCTAATTAAACCAATAAATACACGCCTCTTCAGGGATAATGGGAACTGAAGAACAGAAAAAAATCTGTAAGAGCGCGTGTGTTGCTGGAGAGAAAGTTCCCATTAGTGATGCGACATCGGTAACAAAACATCGATGTTACCAAACATGTATGTTGAAAATTAAAACATCCACGTTAATAA
This sequence comes from Gryllus bimaculatus, assembly GCA_017312745.1. NCBI lineage: Eukaryota > Metazoa > Arthropoda > Insecta > Orthoptera > Gryllidae > Gryllus > Gryllus bimaculatus. The sequence continues at coordinate 2,104,547 of BOPP01000058.1, read as the reverse complement.
TACATAGACTAAAAATCATCAAAGTTTTTCAACTTCGACGTTTTCAAGCTGATTTAGTTACCTCAAACATTAAATTATTGTGCAGCAATATTTAATTTGGCAGGGTCCGGGTTGTTAATTTGACAAAGAATTGAACGGGGAGAACGGGGAGGCCCTACGTCTGAAGCACATTCGTTGACAACCTCTCAATGAGCGAAATGAATATGAAGAAAGATGGCGTGGGGTCATCTCGGGCGTGAGAGAGTTTGCGCGATGTTCCATCACATGACCAACAGTGTTATCAACTTTTATTGTTTTATTTTAACTTTTACGGCATTGTGATGATACGAACATTTCATTCACAAACAAAACATCGATATATAATTACATCGGGACGCTCGGTTTTGTAACGTGGCGTCGTGATCTTATCAGAATTCTACGAAGAGCAATATAATTTCACAAGGTAATGTGTAAATATTGATAGTATAATATTAATATAATTATTAGAAGTAAATTGCGAAACTTTTTGGTAAGAGAATGCTATATGAAAAGTAAACCAGTTTTTAAACTTTTCTATAACATACAATCTAGATGACATTGAAAAGTAAAACCAAGAAGCGAAGCGATTACGTTATGGCCAAAGTTCAGGAATATTACGAAACGACAAAATGTAGATCACATATTTTAATCTACAGTATTCTTTTCCAAACAATTAAACAGAAACATTTTGTTTCCATTTATAATATTTTGAAATAGAAACGTCAAGAATTGAAGTTACGTTCTGAAATGCGAGCACATTGCATCCATTGATGGTTAATACTTCTGGGCGCGTCAACGGCCAAGGTCGTTAGTCCCGTAAGTATAGTGCATGTTTATCGCGTGAGTTGGCGGTGATCATCTCCTGCAGGATGGCGCAATCCGGCGCCGACCTATCCGACGGCTTGCGGGGATTAACCTCCAACCGGCGGGGCAGAGTCCCAGCCGGGACAAGCTATAAGATCCCGATTGGCCTCTCGTCATGTGTGATAGTGTAGTGCATGTGAGTGTATGTGTACGTAATGGGCGAGGATAGGACAAGGAAGAGGAAGGAATCGGAAGAGGAAGGAATCGGAAGAGGAAGAACGGCGATTTTTCCTCAGAAAAACTCTTATTGCAAGCCTCATGTGAAGAAAAACTGAATAAATCTTGTTCCAATAAGTAGTAAATAATGTTCTCTAACACATCGTGTCCTATTTGTAGAACCTGTGCTATTACGATATTGACGATAGGAATGATTGACTTAACCCTATCTGAATTATTTTGTAAAAAAAAATATGTAATTAATTTTATAATTTAAAAAAATGTTCTCAATATTGTTGAAATGCACAGGGTGGCACCTTTGAAAATCAGAGAGAAAATAACAGAAGTTCTAATTGCATTTCTGCAATATTTAAAATGAAAGTTTGAACTATCTACGGTTTCGAATAGCGTACCCACACGGATATGCTAAGCAGGTAAGGGTTAATGAAATATGTTCTTAAAAATTAGATTTTTTTAATAAGTTCAAATACATTCTTTTAAAAATAAAAGAAGTTTTATGTAATTTTTGCTTATCGGCGAAATTTTCAAAATCAAATTACTTGCGATTTTTTGCGGAGTCTTTCACAAGATGGGTGAAAGATCAGTTGGTTCCAATTTCAAATATGATAATATTAGTATTACGTATCCGTTACAAATAAAATTATAAAGCGCTGTCGTACACTATTTAAAAATAGGTTCTATTATTTGTAAATTGACCACTGCTACGTTCATATCAGATTGCAATACAAGAATGACAACGCGTCGCGACACGTCAGTTTGAAATTCATAGAATTACTTCTCATTGTTAGGAGATAGTGTATCTCACTGATCGCCGTTTTCGATTGTCGAAACTGAGTTGATGTAACTTTGAAAGAATTATTTTCCGCCCCTTTTGCTATACAATTGGGGATGTGTTTAAAAAGTGGTGGCTGAGATTTGTTAATAGGAGAGAAATTGTAGTATTATAATATTTTACAGTTACCAATGAGAGAAAATTCGTGCTGTTGCATCTCTACTAGTTATGAAATAATTTACTTCATGATCTTAATCTATTCAATCCGTATACAGAGCCACATAAAACCAATCATTTTGCTGTGATTAGAATGTGAATTGAGTTGGAAGTTTGTGGAAATTTAATTTTCCTGAAAATTGTAACCAGGTTTTTCGGTTATTGAAAAACACGATATTAGAATGCTCAATTACAATTGCATTGTTCTTTTGATGGGATCAGAACTTCTACTCCCTGCTTCTTTGATATTAAATTGTATGAGGGAGTGAAAATGCTCGGATGTTTGTCGAAGAACAATATTATAATGTATTTTTAGATGACATTGATTCGTTTTCCAAAGAAAGTATTCTGCAGCTCCATCAATTTAATTTAAATTAAAAGTGGTCTTGAATATAATTTCATCTAACCCTTTTCACATGAAATTTAATAGACAAACATGAAATAGACGTACTGTGCGCAAACTCGTTAAAAATATTTTAAACCCAACAATGAAGAAATAAAAAGAACATGAGTTCAAATTAAGAAGTTCACAAAATACGAATGTGTTTATAACTGTTTCCAGCACTTTCAAACGAATTAAATAATCAGGAAGGCCACGAAAATAATTAACTTTAACGCTGCGAATAATGCGCCGACTTCGTAACTGAATCTAATTTAAAACATGACAAGCGACCGCGGAAAACAATGTAGGTTATTACAGAGCAATTTGCGAAGCTCTCACAAAAGGAAACAAGTCTTGAATGTGCTCGCGAGCACGCAGGAATAAGTTTTTCATCATTCTAATTTTTACATCCGCTTGAAGCAAAAATTATGTTCTCCCTGCTTTTTTCCGTCGTGCCGGGCCGAGTTGTTGTAAGTCTTTCCGCGAGCGTGATTGGCGGACAAGCGCGCTGCTGCGCGCGCCCTGCGAATGACGCTTGCTTTCACGGCCGTCCCTGGGACGGGGCGGGGCGGAGCGGGGCAGGGCGAAGGAGGATAATATAAAACTTCATTTTTTTTCCTCCCGCCGCAGCCGGCTGCCGGCGCGCCACGCCCACTCCCTCCCCCCCCCCCGCCTTCGCAGCGTCTCACCACAGCGACGACGACGACGGCGACGACGAAGGCGACGACGAAGGCGGGTGCGGCGTTCTAAAGAAATTCTCACTCTGCCACCGAGGCTTAATTAAAACTTACAATACCGGAATTCGCGTTTCGGCGCTGCTGCCGCCGCCGCCGCCGCCGCCGTGGCATCCACGCGGACCGATCTTATCGCATCGGAAGTTCAAGGAGGACGCCAGACGATGAGGGGGCAGAAGAGGGCGCAGTCTGGTTTGACGGCGGTGTCTCCGACTTCGGGGGAAGAGGGGGAAGTCGGGCTGCATTGGGGAAGGAATAGAATCGTATTTGCTTTGGGGTGTTGAACTTTGATTACGACCGAGGAGAAAAGCTGTAAGATTAGGTTGTGGGAGAATAACCATCAAATGTAAGGACAAATGTATTATACCCATTGAGACAATTTCTAATGAACTGTTCAACTATTTAGTATTTCATTGGAAGTTAAGGATATCGGGTTTGCAAAAGTTCCGAGGCCTATGGAGTGGAGGCAAAGGCATAGAGTTCAATTGATAATATTTATCCGCAGTGAAAGGAAGGAAGAAGCTTTGAAAAGAGAAGATCGGGTCGGATTTTCTTTGATTAAGACAAGTCTAAGCAAGAGGACAAATCGCGTATGCAGTTTAAAATGATTATTTTGAAATAAATTTAATTAATTGAAATAACCGTTTCTGAGTTCTCAGAAATCGGTTTAAGATGTTAGAGAACTCAAAATATTTTAACAAGATGTTAGTATCCGATAGAAAGTTGTATACAAAAGCACAAAATCACATTTCTCCTAACCGAAGCAAAGAAGACTTTAATAAATTCAATATTTACGTTACCATATTTAAAATATCTAATTTTGAGATGAATTTCGAAATATCGTATTGAAGTATGCGGCAATTTTTATCAAGAAAAATAAATGCAATATATTAAAACTGAAAAGCTTTCTCGCCTCGTCATCAGAAAACAGTCATTGAATATTTATCTTGAAGGTTACAGGTAAAAATGAATATTTTATTTTTATTTGCAAGCAACCAGATTTTGATGATTCACCCTCACCTAAAGATATGGCTGGATGAAATGAAGTCTTTATATCGCTTTTCGGGAAGAAAATCACAAGATTGATATCTATTTTCTTCCCTTAAAATTCGGTTAAACACATATTTCAAAAAGAAAACCAAAATATATCATTTCCAGAAATTGACTGTCGTCTTCGAAAAATGTATTCAGTTTTATTTCGTTGATGTTCGCTACTTTCGTGATGGCAACCGTCCTTAAGAATCCTCGTTTCAACCAAGGTTTCATCCTCCGGTGCAATTTTAATTTAATAATCCCACAATAACAGGGTGCATTGCTTCTAGATTGAAGTGGTGGCAACGGAGCCGGTGGCGACCGCTTCGGAGGCGGAGACAGGGGCGGCTGCGGAGACGTCGAGGAGGGGACGCTCGGGCACTGTCAAGAAATAACTTAATTTGAGCTAAGCCACTTTTTATGCATTTTTTGTCGCCGCCGGCGTCTTTTCCTCGGCGTTTAAAAATAAATGCGCCCGTAATAAAGAGTTTTGTATCTAATTAAATTCCGGAGCTGGTAGTGATAGCTGGGGACACGCGGTGTAACAGGGTGCCCGCAGCTGTGAGGGCGTTGAGATAGGGTCGCGCCTGAGCTATTCTTCTAAGATGCAGGAACATCATTGGTTCCTTTGAATTTGTTTCTCTGATGGATGACTTGCAATGACAGTCACATCCAGAGAGATTTTACAGACAATTGACAATATTATCGTTTCCAATTCTCTGAAATATGATCCCTTTCCTACAACTACACGTCCGAGTATTATTGAAAACTAATAGTTTCCAAATGTAATTAATACAAAAACACTTGATCTGTGATTATTAAATTGATAGTATACTTACTATTCTCTAACAGTATACGTACTTTACTATACTTTCGAAACTTTTCTGTGTAATTATTACTACTGATACAATTCTGTAATAAGAACTACAGAGTGCAAAACCCTGTGCCACTTTTACAAGTACAATGTCTAAAAAATAAAGCAATTAAGTATTTTCGATATAATACATTAGATGAAAATTTTAAAAAAAAATTAACAAGAATTTTAATATATTTTATGTATTTCTAAAAATGTTTGAATCGTGTTATTTTAATAACAAGATTGATGAATTATAAATTTTTTTCACGATAAAACCACTTCGGTAAAAAAAAAATTGATCTACATTTGAGTTATTCACTGATTGAATACCACCAAAAAGATCTTATCTTCTTGATCTTTCAAGAATTTTATGAGATTATTTAGAAAGAATGTTGAGCTTTTCTGAAATTCTTGCTAAAATGCTGGAATTCTTTGAATTTCAACATTTCTGAATACAACCATGATAGGGGGAGAATTTTTTAAAATATTAAATAGAAAGAGTAACATCGACAACATAAATTGCAACATTAATGATGTAATGCATAGCAACCTAAACTAAGAGATCTCAGTAATATTTCGACACTTTTGCACAATATTTACGTACAAACAAATATTTAAAAATTTCCCCCCTTAATAAAAAACACATATTGTGACTTCACATTTCGTACAATGTACGATAATCTGTTGACGTTAAAATTATCGATAATAATATATACTTCAGCTTTATACATTTTGGTCTCCTGTATTTAATGAAGGGATGATTCTTTTGAGAACCATTATATTCAAAGTCCCCCACAAGCCGTCACCACGTCTTAAGCGCGCCTTGGGGAGTGGGGCGGCGGGTGGGCGCGCAGGCCAAGAGTTCCGGGGATCGCCTGGAGCCCTCGCGCAGAGGGCACCCCCAAGGGCCCGGGGCCGGGAGGTTAATCATCTTGTCTATTGTTTCGCGTGCTCTCGTCCCCGCGGGGGCGGCGCGGGCGGTGACTGCGGCGCCCGGAGGCAGATTAGCCACGTCTGGTTTGCATCGAGCCACGGCGACGGCGGCGGCGGGGCGACCTCTCGGGTATTAATTGGGGAACTAAATCTTCATAAGCCCGCCGGCTCCGTCCCCCGCAGCTGCGAATCCGCCGCCGCCGCCGCCGCTGCTGCGCGGGCCGCCCGCCTTGCGAGGGACTCATTGATATCGGCCCCCTTTGAAGAGGCCGCTCGGGGCCCCGGCGCCTCGCCCGACAGACCACTCGACGCCGCGCGATAATCGCGTCCGTCACTGCCAGTCAGTGGACGAGGGCGGCGGCCGCACACGTCGGCCGCGGGGTGGAGTGGGCGGGGCCCGGGAGGGGGCGGGACATCCGCCCGCCCAGGCACGTCTCGGCTGCGCGGACCTTTGATTACAAGAGGTTCTGAACTGTAGATCACGATCTATTCCGTAACCGTGCCCCCTTTCATCTATCCTCCCTCTTACTGGAACTACCTTCCCTTGACCGATCCTATTCGACTCAATTTGTTCCGATTAAGTTGTTGGTTCGGATCTTCAATTTCATGACACCTTTCCACGAAGTACTTTTCCTCCCATAGAGCTCGTCTTCCCTCATTACGTCTAAAGATGTCACCTGCATTCTGTATAATAATTGAAATGTTTTGATAACTTCTACACCCAATAGAACTTTCCATCATGTTCCTGCTGCTATGAAGTGGTTATCGTTACGTTTTTGAAATTTTTCACCTAATTCTCACTTATTCTACAAAATTTCCCTTTTGACTGTCGGCAACACCGATGATAATACACTCTAATATTAATTACGAAAAGCATCAAATTATTCAAATATGCTATGAATGTTCCGATAAAATGTTCCTGAAATAATGCGCTGTAAGGATCTAAGAAAATATGGCATCACTGTTTTTACCCGGAATTACGACGCGTTGCAATTTTGTTGCAATAGAGGTTTTGCGCAGTACATGAGAGTCAATTAAAGAATGTGTACACATGTTTTGCTTATCAAAGGACATCTACACCTCTTAGAACTTTCGTTACGTTACACCCAATTCTCAATTTTGATTGGGATCAAATGTAAAGCATTAAAGGAACGTACTAATTCACCGTGCTAACTGACCTGAACGGCGCCATCGAATCTGCGGAGGCGATGGCGCCGTGATGTGTGAAGGCCGGGCCGCAGCGCGCCGTCCCGCAGACGTGAAGGGCTGCGTTGAAAACAGGCGCAGACGGCCGTCTGTCGCGCTCGCGAGGGCGGGCCCTGGCCCTCGCAGGAACTGCGCCTGCCGCCCCTATCAAAGCCACCGGACAGAGGTCGCCGTGGAGTGTTCGCCGAAGAGGATAAATGTCGTGTAATTACGGGAGGATGTCCATCTACGTCGCCGTCATTGTCTTCGTAATGGAACCCCGACAACCCCTCTGCGTTCCGGTGGCCTCTCGTGCTCTGGCGGACTCGCTTTCCTGGAAGGCGGAACACATCAAGAGAAGAGGCCGTGTCTCTCAAAGGAGAAAGATGACAATCGTATTAAAGCTCTGAGCGCTTGGTTTTTGAAGCAAGAAAGTAAACTAAAATTTAATTTAAAAAAATTAGGCTATTAAAAGATGGATAATTTTAAAAAAAATCTGAAACGTTAATTCCTAAACATGTATAACAAGTCCAACTGTAATTTTATTCCTTTACTTTTCACTATCTAAGGAAATGTATTTTCTGATGTACCTGCTCTTTTTAATTTTCCTTATTCTGTCATGTTGTTCGTATCAATAGTAGTACCTTTTGGGAATGGTAGTAATACATTGTCATCAAAACAGTTTGTGTAATACAATCAGCAGAGAAAAAAGTGAAATAAACATATTCAGCCTTGTTTACTTTGCATGACGTGCTACGTATTTTTCTTAACGATCTATAATAACTGTTGTCATTGACTCAAAAGTTTTGGTATAATTTACTCCAGATAGAGGAATACTTCAAAGGCATATACTGGACTTTCTTGAGTACGATGACTTAATACCCTTCGTTCCGTATGTGTTCTTGAATCTATCAGATCACGCGACCTTCCTTTCACCAGTCTCGCGTCTAAGACGTGTACAAATCTCTATAAGAATCTCCTTTCACTAGCAAAACAGCCGGTTTGAATAAACCTGTCAAGAAAAATTGATTTATGAAGTGATCCCGTCTGCCGGCACAGGAGGATTTGCGTTGTTAGTCCAAAACCAAGCTGGTTGACTCGCCGGAACGCAAGCTGATACGCCGAGGCGCTCTCATGACGCGCAGAGAACTGTGAATGTGCGGTTGATGATAGTTGAGAATGTAAACGATAGCGACGGCTGTAAAGCCTTCATCGAAGGGAATTAACGCAATATAGAAGGTAATGAAAGATAAATATGCCACTTGAAGGAGCGTTAGGACGAACTTAAAGGGCTGAGATAAAGTGCAAGAGTGTGATGCAAACAGCTGGCGAGAAAGCGGTTCCTCCTGTTTCCATCAGTGTTCCCCGCTTCCTAATAGCCTCCGCGGTTGCTACCGCCCTCGGTGGCTCAGGGCATCAATTGATATCACTGTAGTGCCTCTGACCGGGGGGGCTAGGGGTCGAGTCCGGACGGTGGAAAGATTTTCGACATTTGATACATAGCTAGATCGAATTCACTCGCTGTCTGGAGGAGAATTACAGTGACTTGTTGCGCTGATTGATAGTTTTCCGTGGTTTCTCCGATCATCACCTGGCGAATGCCGGAGTAGTACCCTCACAAACGGGCCACAGACCGCGCGCGATCTTTCTTTCCTATTCTTTGCCCTACCCTCAACCCTTACGATCATTTTAGGTACATGCACAACACTACCACACATGGTTGGGACCAGTCGGTAGCTTAGTACTCGTTCCAGCTGGAGCGGTGGCAGGCTTGTGGGAGATACCTGGCTGGGGAAAATCCCCGCTAGCCGACGTAGATCGGCGCCTGATCTCATCATCCATAGCGCAACATCCACTAAACTTGTGGGATTAATGACCTTATCAATTGACGTGTCTGGAATCGCGAATCAAGAACAATTGGCCTCTTATCACCGCAACGCCCGTCGCTTCCACTCTGTCCGCGTTATCAGCATGGCAATCTCCTGGCAATATCGCCCCCTCACGCCTGGCGTACATTCTTCCCATCGCTTTATATTACCTTACCGCCACTTTCCTCCATAATACCGTTGCCGTTTCCGTTTACAAGCGCCGCCACATCCTCGCGGTGCCTTGCCTTCTCCTCTACTGCTCGGAGCCTTCCCGACGCCCTATTTCGCCTCACCTCCGCCTTCTTCGATGACGCGCCTCCTTCTCCATAAGCGCGCCTCGGCTGGCGGCGCAATAACAGCGGGCGGCGGGAGAGGGCGGGAGCGGAGGCGTCCTCCGAAGCGGTGTGTGGCGCGGTGTGGCCGGGCGCGGTGTGGCGCGGCGCGGCGCGCGCGAGCGAGCGGAAGCGTCATTAGGGGCCCTCTTATGAAGAGATTACTGGCGGCGGCGCGCAGCATTAGCGCCAGGCAGCCCCCCCGCGGCCGCCGTAATATCCGCGGCTGCGGCGCAGGCGTCGCCGCCTGCTGCGCGCGCCCTCGCCCGCGCCCTCGCCCGCGCCGCCGCCCGCGCTCGCCGCGCAGTGGGTACAATGGCGGCCGCAGCAGGTGGCCTTAAAGGTTGACGGCCGGTAAGAAAGAACGCGAATTGTGATCATTAGAATCGGCTACTACTACAGCTTTTATTCATGGAGTGATTCACGTTTCCGGGTACGTCATATGTTATAGTCATTAGTCCAGTTAGTGTTGTGAATGTTTTTTTATCCCGGGCGGTGGCGGTGTTCCTCCCACGCTGGTTAGTCATGACATTCAGCGCCGACTTACACGACGACTTGCGAAGCATTTCCCGGACCTGGTATCTCCCTCCAACAGGACCCCGCCCCAGCCGCAACAAGTATTAATCTCCTGTCATGTCTCAAATGATTGTGAGTGTGTGTGTGTGTGTGTGTTAGTAAGGGTGAGGGAAGGACACGGGAGAGGAAGGAAAGATCGCGCGCGATCCGTGGCCCGTTTGGTGGGCTACTGCGTAGGCACTCGCGTGGTATCGATCGGAGAAACCACGGAAAACTACCATTCAGATATAGAATACTTCTGTATTCAGCGGCTGAATTAGACCTAGATAGTTTCGAAAATTGCCACCGTCGGGACACGAACTCTAGGACCTGAGAATTGCTGCAGACACATTGGTACTGCCGTCTGAAAACGTAACTCAGCCAGTGTTTGTTTTGATAGCTGTGCAGCTACAGCAGACTTCTTTATAAGTAGCTGAGAAGTTGACATTGTTAGATACTGAATATAATATTGTTTTCTGTTCTGTCTTTCTATCTGTTTGTCTTTCCACGATCTGCATATAATTACAGTTAAAATCGCATTATTTTGTCATCGCGAACAGCCTGTTATAGCAAGCGTTACTACCTCTTCCTTTAAACAAAAATGGGCATTTAGGTTATCATGGTTATTTAGTTTTTCTTTATATTTATCATTTCTTCATATATATCATCAACCAATGATTTTGTTTCTGCAGAAAAGCCGGTATTGTGGATTTCTTGTAACGAAAAAGTGCACTTTGAATTTTCGAACATTGCAACCAAAAACGTTGAAAAAAGAACAATATTGATGATAAAGACTTTTTTCTTAAATAAAATATATTGTCCAAAAATATTTTTAGAAAAGGTGTTATATTTTTAATAAAATGAGTAGATTAATCTCTGCTTTACATTTATGATTTTTTTAAAAACTGATACAATATTTTCCTTGTTTTTCACGGATAGAGGAAAGTACTCTTCAAAACGACAGGTCTCATTTCCGTTGAGCGCTCTGGATTTTTGAAAGTAGGAAAGTTAGTAATAATGTAGGGAAATTGTGTGAGGATGTGGTGTCGTAAGTTTGTTTTGTATCTGGGGGACCGTTTGCTTGGATCGATAGTTTCGCGCATCAACACTAGGAGAATGCCGGAGCAGTACTTAACAATGGACCGCGCGCGATCTTTCCTTCCTCCCCCTTATACTATCCTCACCCCTTACGTATACACATACACTCACACTTACATGCGCTACACCACCACACACATTAGGTGACCAGTCGTGAGCTTAGAGCTTGTTCCGGCTGGTGAGACTGGTTTCGGAAAACCCCACTAACCGACAATCAGTCGGCGCCGGATCTCGCCATCCAGCGGGGAAAGATCACCGCCACCTCCCTCGATAAAACATCCCTGTCACATCTCGAGAAAAAAGCATGTACTACAATTATGAAATTACTGGCCCTAGCCGTTAACGCGCCCGTAATCAATGAACAAAAACAAGTTTTGTTTCGCGCGTCTGCACTTCGCCACAGTGAGGGCCGGCGGCGTCGCGCTATCAGCCGTCTCGCTCGGACGCCACGCCGCCTGCCGCGCCGGTGGCGCTCCCCTCGGCGGTGGCTGAACAACATGCGCCGTGTTGGCGTTTTCTTCTCGTCCCATGTCCCTCTCTCGTCCCGACATTTTCTGGGGCCCTTTTTCTAGGAATTCGTGACAAATCGGTTCTGTGAAGGGATAATCATAATTCTGTGGTTTGTTTTGATGTAGATGTTATATAGACTGCGAACAGTTTGATAATACTAACAAGATATTTTTGATTATTCGACTATATATACTATTATATTTTCTCTACTGCAATTTTATAATTGCCATATTAGATGGCTGAAGTTCATTGCGTAATGAGAGTCTATATGATAAAGCATTATTATAATTCACATGTTTCATACATCACAGCGTACTTTATGGATGAGAAGTTATCAATGATTGGTCAGTATTCTAATAATATAATAGTACATTATAATATATTAATATGATATTAATTAATATGAAATTTACTTCACATAAATGTTTCTTTGGATTGTGTATATTAGTGCCATGACTACCAGATGGGTGGTTAAAGCAAACCGCTCGTTCGTCGTTCGTATTGTAATATCGCTTCAATTAATACTCGTTTGTAATGTAAATACATTATCGTTTCATACTATAGTATTTCATTTTTATATTTGTCTATTGTCGTTTACGTAAGTTAAGTTTAAGTAAATGCTTAAGAAATTGTTCAGGTCTTTTAAATAGGTGCAAATTGAATTGTTTTCACGGTTCTTTAAGGGTTGCCAAAATTAACAGAAGATAGAATTTTCATAATATTTGGTAATTAAAATGCGTGTATTCAATTTCTAATTAATTATAATTTTTTAAATCATTTTCATACAATAAAAAAATCTCCACGACAATTTTCCGCCAAGAACAGAAAATTTCAAGAGACTATTAAATGAAAATAACGTTCTACAATAAAAATGTCTAAGATACGTTTATATAAACCCACATACACATACGTTTATACAAACGCATTCATCACATTGTAATCCGACACAGAATACGCTTTATTCTATGTGCCGATTGCAATCGTATGGTCATCGTTGATGCAGCATTACTAATAACATAAGTAATGATTACGTACAGACTTTCTAAGTTGTCCCCATACATCAGTCCAATTGTTTCAGATCAAATCAAATCATATCATATTTCAAGACAGGTCCATTAGGTGAAGACTATGGCTATTTCGCAACTTCTCAAAGAATTTTTCTCATTTCTGTTCCCGCCTTATACCCACATCTCTGCTCCTGCAGCACCCAAAATATTCCTATCTCTTTTCATAATCTCGTCCTCTTCTCTGCCATCCTTCGTTTTATGTCCCATTCCTTCCCACTTCATTCCGTCTCGTTCATTCGATCCGCCCTCTCCCTCGGCGCACTCCGCCCTCACCCCGCGCCACGCCCCCGCGAGAAAAGCGGGAGCGGAGATATTATGTGGTACAGCGCGTGCAGCGCGCCGCGCCGCGCCGCGCCGCGCCGGCGGCGGTGGCGGCAGCGGCTGTGGACGGCGGCGGCGGCGGCGGCGGCGGCGGCGAGGGCGACAGAGAGAGGGGAGGGGGCGCGGCGGCACCCCAACGCGTGCGCCCCTGCCGCCGCCGCCAACGCTCCCCATATACTTAGGTGTCAATACCAGATGCCGCGTTGAGCAAGACGGCCTCCGTCACGACTCCGCTTATAAAGGCGGCGCGGCCCCGGGGGCGTCAGGGCGCTGGGGGACCCCTCCGCGAGCGCGCGCACACACACACACACACACATACACACATACACATACATACACATACACACATACACATACACACATACACATACACACATACACATACACACATACACATACACATACACATACACATACACACATATACATACACATACACACGCACACACGTACACACGCACACACGTACACACGTACACACGTACACGTACACACGTACACACGTACACGTACACGTACACATACACACGTACACATACACACGTACACATACACACGTACATACGTACACGTACACACGTACACGTACACACGTACACGTACACGTACACACGTACACGTACACACGTACACGTACACACGTACACATACACACGTACACGTACACATACACACGTACACATACACACGTACACATACACACGTACACAAACGCACGCGCGACTATACGCCCTTCGAGCTGTTACATTCCTCCTTTTTAGTTTCATAAACCGGCGCCGAGCGTCAAGCCACGTGCTAACCCAGGTATGCGATGCGGTGGGGGTCGGGCTCGTGGCCGCAGCGTTGTGGGAGGTGGTACAGAAAGAACGAAGCCGAAGAGCGTCGGGGGCTCTGAACGTAGGATCTCTATGAAACGATATAGAGCGGCGAGTGACGGGTGGGGATGCGTCAAAAGAGAAACGTGGGGCTGTGAGGAAGAAGAACACAACGGGGTGGAGAAGAGAGAGGTAAAGAAGGAATCAGGGATCAATAAACAAGAAAAGGGGTTTTAGGAGAATGATTGAGCATGTCAGAAGGATGCTGGAGGGATATGGGGAAATTGGTTATAGGAATAAGGGTGTTCAAGATTGAGACAATGAAGTGGAATGGACTAAGATGAGCAAGGCTCGCTCAGGAGTGTTCGATGGAACGGACCGCGAAGAAGCGGAGACCGGTGTGCGTGTGTGTGTGGGGCGGGGGGAGTGGGAGGCGAAAGGCCACTGCGCGAGGGGGTGTTGTGTGGAAGGGCGTAGGTGGCAGGAGGGGGAAGCGCGAATGCTCGAAAGAAAGGCGCCGGTGATACCCGTTCGGCTTTAAGTGCGCGGGCACATCGCGCTTGGCGAGGTAATGACCGCTGTTTTATAAGGCCCGATGCGGCCTGCTCCATATCGAGCAGGCGCTTTATGGGCGGCGCGCGGGAGAGGCCCAAGCGACTGTAAACAGCCCCCGCCGCCCCCCTCCACCCCCGCAGACGGCGGAGGGGAAGCTCCTAAGGCGGCGAAGGGGGCGCGTGTGTCAATGGCGACGATACCGCCGGCGGAGATAGAGACGAGAAAGTGGTGGAGGAGGCGGCAGCTCGCGAAGAGAGTATTGCAAAACAGAGCTGCGATGGCAAGAGGGCCCTATGCAAACATGAACAAAACGCATAGGCGTAAACATTAACATGTGTGATAGACTGAAGTATTTACAATGTCTAACCTCAACGTAAGCAAAATAAGAGTGTCTATTGGCTGTGAGATATTGTACTTTTCTATTGGTTGGATGTGAGAATTGATTTCGAGGTATGGGCAGTGTCCATGGGTCATATCGCGTTATTTCGTCTATCGACTTCTAATTCGATTCTTGATTTTGTGATCCCGTACTGTGATTGGTTCATTCCTTATGTCTTACTTAAGCATAAGTACAACCGCTGGAAGTCTTACGTGTTCTGCTTATGCGAATGCATTCTGAATGAGTCAGCTTATGAACGTAGACCTAACTTTTATGTTAACTCCATGCTTATGTTCATGTTTGCATTGTGAATGGGCCTTTACTTCGGACGTGGCGCGAAGATAGTCGATGCAGTGAGTGATCCTGACCACCATAGTGGCGATAGTTGTTCCGGTGGCAGTGTCCGATGTGCGAAAGCGAAGACGGGTACCGCTGGGAACACTGTAGGTGCAGAAGGCGGTGGGGAGAGAGAGGGAGGTGCAGTGAGGGTGGGTGGGCCGACAAAGCGGCGAAAGCGGGGGCGGCGGCCGCGGCGCCAGATGGCGGTGTAACGGCCGAGGAGGTGGTGAGACTCAGGGCGGAAGGACCGCTGAGCTCGCGTCCTCTCGCTTCTTTTTCCGTCCGCTGGAAGGCGCGGAATCGGGATGTGGCCATTGGTGGGAACGTCTGCGCCTGGCGGAGAAAATGTTCCCGATGACTGCAGTTCACAGCTTATCACGTGTCCATATAATGCCCTCGTCTCGGAAAATGTCAGATTTTGTGGGGTTTGTATTAGCTGTTAATGCCAGTGTTTCGTTGTTATTTTAGGGTACTACCACTTTATATATCTCACTACAATAAAAGAGAGCTGGTATATTAGCTTACTTTTAAAACGTGAACAATAATACACTAAAGTAATGTGTTAGATTCTCAATTTACTTTAAAAAGTAGATCTTTCAATTTTTCATGACAATTTTTAGCATTTAACTCGTTCAATACAGATGTTAATTATTATGTTATTTTTTTAGTAGAAGTGCGCCCTTGACCATTATCCAATGGACGCTAACTGGAGTGACCCATTAGAAAATAATAATTCAAATTAAAACCCATTTTATAATAATAATAATAATAATAATACGCCTGTTGAACAAAAATGGTGTCGAAAAGTTTCCTACGGCTGTAAGGAAATCTTGCTACTAAATAAATTCATCTTGAATGATGTGAGGAAACGAAAACGTAATTTAACCACGGTTTGGATTGACTACCAGAACGGCTTTGACAGTGTACCATACGATTGGATTTTGATGACCCTGGAGATCTATCGATTTTATCCTAGACATTGAGTTTTGAAACGCTAGTATTGAGTCGTAAGGTACAAGGTAACTAACGTCCAGCTGAAAGGAAGCAGTAGAAACAAGAAGTATTCAGATTAACAAGTTTATATTTCAAGGAGAGTAGCTATTCCCTCTCATGTTTCGGATTATTTTGATCCCACTTTCTAGACAGTTGTCGCACACTGACTTTGGTTACATGCTCCATGGGGATGAAAGACCAGTATCATATTTCTTTTACATGGATTATCCTAAAATGCTTAGAATGAAGCGATTATCTCCCACATGTTCTCGTCAGTGATTTTAACAATGACGTCTGCATGAAATTTGGTCTTGACAAGTGTGCAAAAATCAAATTAAAGGGAGGCAAAGTGACGTCACTGAGCATTAAAGTTCACATGCACATTGTGATTCAAGATCTTGTGCCAGGTAAAACTTACAAATATCTGGGCATTGAAGGATGTGAGACCATCTCGATCGACACAATAAAAGAGATAATTCGCAAGGAGTATTATAGTAGGGTGTGACTCGCCAAGCAGTTCGCTCTGAGCTTCAGGTATAAAATATCTGCAATAGGTTGTTTGGCGGTGCTCGTATTCGAGTACAGTTTCGGACTAGTGGACTTAAGTGTGCACGAAATTCGAATTATGGATCAAAAAACCAGAATACTACTTACAACGCATCATGTCGCCCACCCTCGAACTCGTGTACATAGACTTCTGTGTCACGTAAGGAAAGAGACCTCAGACAAAATGAAGCATCCTGGCACAATGCAATAGTCAGGTTGGGAAAATATGTAGTCTCTCATGAAGATGACTCACTAATGAGGTAGGTAATGAACTCTGACCCAAGAATAGGAAACAAAGGCATTGTTAGTGTTGCAAAATACATTGCGAAGAAAACTACGCAAGATACGCAGAATAACAGACACTAAACTCCTAATGTTATTAAACATGAAATGTAAGACATAAAAAATGTTAAAGGATTCAAGGATACACAAACCACTCCATGGACAAGAATGGATAAGGTGAAGATCAATAAAGATCAATCATTTATGGGGCTTAAAAGGAGAAGAATGAAGCCAGAATCGGAAGCAGTTCTAGTAGCTGCCCAAGATCAAGCGTTGAGAACACGACATTATGATAAAGCGTTTCTCAAAATTTCCCAAGATAAGTGTCGCATTTGCCAGGAACAAGTAGAAACCATTGATCATATGGTTTCAGCTTTCCCAATTCTAGCAAAGGCTGAATACTTGAAGACACGATAGAGTGTGTAGTTACGTCTACTGCCAGATTTCTACCGCCCTCAAAATTCCAAATACATGCTCCAAGCGGGTCGAACACTCATCAAAACTGGTAATGTCTGTTGGACTGTGTGAAATATTGTACGACCAACAAATTCAAACCGATCCCATGATTGTAGGAAACAAACCAGATGTAGGGTTATCCGGGATTTGAAGAAAAACTACTACTTGTAGATGTGGCTGTGCCGTGCGATGAAATCATCGTAATCAAGGAGGCAGAGAAACGCATTTAACAAGAATTTGGTTGGAAATCGAGATCAGCCGAATGCGAGGCGTAAAAGCACAGGCCTTCCCGATAGTTATCGGATCTCTGGGATTAGTACCACAAAATGTTTGTAAGAACATGGCTCAACTTCCAGGTCATTCAAAATACTGGAGAGTGCACGACATTTTTTTTATTTGGAACTGCCCACATTTTGCGCAAAGAATTGTAAAGACATCGACAGCCTTTAGATCTGCTCCTTAGAAAGCTGATGGCAACCTGGAATAGATTTTATTTTCATCCGACTCGTAACATCTTTGGTTGTGAAGTAGAATAATAATATTATAATAATAATCATAATAATCATAAGACTCATATCAATGCTAATCACTGCAAAAATTACAATACAAGTATCATTAACAAAGTTCCTGGTCATATCTTAACTTCAAAATATGGCCAATACGTCTTTCATTTTCCCATCTGCACCCGACGTCTTCAAGTTGCTCAATTCATAAATAATCCAACAAATCTATTTTCCTTTTCAGCTGAACTTTGTTCTCATTAATAATTAATTAATTAATTATTTAATTGATTAATTCATCAGCGTTGGCACATTTACTAACATTCGCTGTGGCCTTTTCCTCAACTCGCGACGTACTCAGCTTGCACATTTGATACAATGCTCAACAAATATATTATCTTTTCCTGCCGAGCTTTTACCTCATTAATAATTAATTGAACATTTTTTGTTATGTAAGGTCACATCAACATCTAGGTCATTAGCGACCACTATTGAATTTAACAGTATGGTAACTGTAAAGATGACGTGACATGGTGATGAAAGGGGGCTGAGAGGACGAACACAAATACAACCATGCGCGAGGCAGGACTTGAATCCGCGATCCTTTGGTCTGAGATTGCTACGGCATTACTGCCTTATCGATCCGGACTGACATTTTTGTTGTAAATAAATTCACTAACTCACTCTACGGCTATTGTATTTACCATCATTTTGCTCAATGCCCCCTCATACTAACAAACATTTCGCTGTCAACTGCTCTCGAGCCTCCATCAGAAGATTACGAACTTGCGCGCTTGAACAAGCAACATCACTCCGAAAATTATCAGTGGTGCCATTAGTGAATCCCTTACCCACTAAAAACTGCTTAGTGACCGCAGTGACTTCAGTGATGTTCCATTACTATTTGCATGAATAATAATGAACTAACTAGCACAGGGCGAATAATTATTGAATCCCTAAACTCTATAAATAATCCTTAAAACCCAACCACGATGACACCTTATGAAACATAAATTGTGTTGACAACATGGAATTCCTCCAAGATATCGGGGATTTTCATCGACAAAATGCAACAATTTATTGGAGACCGAATAGTCAAGTCAGCATAACGAATTCATGTAAGTACGTCGCAACAGTTTACTGCCTCAACCCTGGCACTCCAGAACAAAATAATGGCCCAAGGGAAGGTACCTAACACAATTACCTATTACAACAGCGATATCAGGCTTTCAAAACGTGCAACCACGGACAGTCAGCCTTCAGCAAGCTCGAATGGTAACTTCTAGAACAAATGCAATGCAGAAATCATAAACAGATTTACATCTAAACAGATTTGGCTAAACGAGAAGATCCAGGTGATCTAAGCAATGAAAATAAAGAAAACGCAGCTTTCCGCAGCTTTTGCAGAAATGTATTTCGCCCTGAAGAAGGTTGCTGTATGACGGCCGAAACTTTAGCATCTGTGCCTAGAACGCGGCGTCTCCTGAACACTCTACTATTTATGAAGAAAATAAAATTCTAACAATTTTTATTACTAGCTTGAAAAATTAAGCCATCCTAGCGAATGAAATAAAATCCAACATGACATAGTTTTATTCCAGAATTCAAAAACTAAAAGATTAGAATTAAATTCCAGTCAGTGATTGGTTTCTGAAGAGAAGGTAAATTACTTCTAGCACTTCTAGCAATAAATGTACACAGTATTCTTAAGCGTTCAACCAGAGGATCACTGTATTCGTAGAAATTCCGCAACCATTCGACAGAATATGGCATTCAGCTCTCAAAGTTTCTTTCAATATTCACACTGAAATATCTAATTTATATTATCATTAGCAACAGCACTAATGGAACATTTTCAGTACAATTTTTACACAAACCTTTCTCAGATACAGGCATCATCCTGCTATAAACTCGGAAAAATCAACAACAAAATGTCACATATTAACAGTTTTATTTTATGGTGCGCATGATTCGCATATACATTTCATTCATTTTATCAATTTTTTCTTGCATATCTGGACTGGTACGTATCTGAAGTTCTTCTTGATTCCTCTCCATTTTACTTTTACTTCCTCGCTACCGCTTACGATGTAGAGAGAAAGTTACGTAATGCTGCGCGAAAAAAACGGCAGAAAAACTCTTATTATTAATTTAAAAAGGCCCTTGTAACGAAAGAGTGGATAAATCCAGTTAAACGTAGAAAACAATTACTCAAATACGTTACTCGTATGTAGCTTGAATCCATGTTTTGTGTCCTTGATACAGAAAAAGTGATTGCCGGCAAAACGTCTCTCCGTCTGCCTGTGAGCAAAGCTAGCAGCTAAACCGACTTTCAGCAGATTTTCTCTAAAATTTATATTCCCTAATCGATCTGGCTGATGTTACGGTCCCTTGAATTTGAAATCGAAATTTTAATTCTAGGGGGTACTTTACATGTAGAGCCTGGGACATTTTCCGAATTTAAATAAAAGTCTGCGTTTTTTATTTTTTATTGAACGTTTAAGCACGTAAAGGACGTAAACACGACCAAAAAGGACGAAAAAAGGACGTAAAGGAAAAACGTAAAGGACGTTTAAGAGAATGGTACAGACCTCGTTTTCGTTAAAAACCCTAATTTATTGAAAATTGCAAAAATTAAAAAAAATTTTGGCATCTTCCTACCACTAAATTATTGAAGTTTAGAGACTTTTTTCCTTAATGAATCTGATCATTAAAGAAAGATTTTTTTTTCAAATAACATCATGTACAATTCTTCACAATTCTGAGTATTTTTTGTGTAAATAGCGTAATTTTTAATTTTGTTGAAACATTTTTCTCTCAAAAAGGGCTCATCGTTTTTGATTAATTTGGTTTCTGGATAGTCTGAAGAACAATTAAGAGAATGGAGCAGGTCTCATGTAGAATAAAAATCTTGATTTTTCAAAAATTGAAGAAAATCAAACTTTTTTCAGCGTCTTCCTATAACTACAGTTATGAAGGTAAACTTTTTTTCTGATTGAAATGTCTTCATGAAAAACAGATCTAAAAATAAAGTCCTGTTAAATTTTTCAAAAATGTGTTTTTTGCGAAATTTTGTGTAAAACATTGGCTATTTTTATTTTCTTTAAACCATTTTTCTTAAAATGGCACAACACATTTTTATTAAATTGGGAGTAAAGTTATCATAAATAACGTTTAAGTACAGGTCTCATGATCGTTAAAATGTCTAATGTTTTAAAAAATTAAAAATGTTTCGGCGTTTTCCCACAACTACAATTGTGAAGATACATTTTTTTCTTAGTGAAATGTGTTCATCAAAAACATCTTCAAACATTTATGAAAATGAGAACTATTATTCGAACATGAGCTTAATGAAATTTGATATTTTAAAAACTATTACTTGAAAACTTGTCTAGTTGTTAATGCTAATTATGATTGCTAGCCAAACTATATGACCATTCAAGATGCGAATATCGAGTGTCGGTGAGAGTCAATACAAGCAGAGAAGTAATATGTAGTGACCTCTTTGGATGAGTCATGCATATAATTCTGATCGTATATCATTATCTTTGTAGAAGTAAATTAACTATCAGTCTTTCAAATTGGTCATTACAAACATTCTAGAGATTAGCAACAAAATATACATATGAGTTCAACAACTGCAAAGGTTGTTATTGCTTTTAAATTTGTTGTCAATGCATATATTCTGTGCAGGAAAGCAGCATAGGTTATTTGCAATAGTTGGTTCAGCAGAAAAAAGAACATCTGTTTTGCAACACTTGACGTGAATATGTACTTAGTGCATAATAATACATTTTACAGTTATTACATTCTTTACATAAATACGGCACCAGAAGTGTCTCGGAACTAGGATAGTTAATAGAGGTATTGTTCGTTTAAAGACCGTCGACGGGTGTTGGGTTTGCAACGGTCTCTTTCATTAGATTACCTCTCCCCAGACACTGACGATGGCCATCAGAATGCGCGTTCAAACATTCATGTGTTTACTCGCAATTTGCATGGGTAGCATAAGATAGTTCCCAGGTTCAATCGACAGCGAAAGACCCTCGTCACAAATTGCCTGCAGGCAGCTTCCCCCCCTTCTCTCAGCCACTTGCTTCCTCTCCTTCGAAGTCCTCTTAGCTGTCAGTTTTGGTCCGCTACTCTCTAACTCACTTCAGTACGATTTATACGAAGAGTACGTGCTCTCTGGCATACTTTACCTTTACTCTTCTTCTTTTTAGATAAATATATTTCGTTTTAATATAATAATATAACACTTTTATATTTTAGTTATAACTATATAAATATACAACTATTTATATTTTAATATAAATATAACCCTTTTTTGGTTGAGGATTTGTATCTTCTTCCATGTTCTCTTAGCCTCCAGCTTAGATCCTCTAATTCTACAACTTGATCCTCTACAATTTTTACTAAGATAACGTGTTTACGACTTGCATTCTTTTCTCCCCTCATTTAATTATTTTTTCTTATACAATTCAATTAGTTCGTATACTTATTATTATATATTGTATATGATATATTATTGAGTATTTCGTAAGATATGAGAAAGATTTGAACACATTGAACTGGATTTTCCATTCTCAAGAATGATGTTTTGCTTTTTATTTAATTTACTTTGCTAATGTATAATTTATTTCTGATACTGAATGTAAATATATGTTTGTCCATTACCCAGTACATATCTCTCTGCAAGGCTGTCTGTTCAGTTCAATTGTTGCTCATTGCATTGATATGGTGCTGTGAATTGATGTCCTGTTATCGAAATATACTACTTTCGCGGCAAGAAAAATTACGACATCTGAATAGCACCGATCCGCTATGTGGCCGAGATCACTAAGGCAGTGCCGTAGCGATCTCGGACCGAAGAATCGCGGGTTCGAGTCACGCCTCGAGCATGGTTGTATTGTGTTCGTTCTTTCGCCCCCTATCCATCATCATCATCATCATCATCATCATCATCATCATATGTCATCCTCACAGTTACCATACCGTTACAAGCAATAGTGGTCGCTAATGACCTAGAAGTTCATCGACCTTAAATAACCAAAAAACAAACCATCTGAATAGCGGTTAGCATATTCTCAGGCGCTCGTTGCTTAACACCTGAAATTAAACTTGCATTCCGTCGCAATAAGGATAGATGGTTTGAAGTGATGGTATGGACGAGAAATGCGAAAACATTAAATAACGTATAAAAACTTGCTTTAATATTTTCATATATACACTGGGAAATAGACGGACATGAATTACTTTTGCAGTCGGTGTCTCTCCCACCTTCTTTACTAATAGTAATAATACCGAATAATTCAGAAAATACGAAAGTGAGATATGGAATTATGACTACTATCCTGTATATTGAAGATTGAAAGAAGACAGCTTTCTTTTTTCAATGCAGTTCAGTTTTTTTGTTAATAAAAAAGGCCGCATTGAGGCTGTAAATGACATACTTCGAAACATTTTAGCCATTAATATCCTATTCAATTCATTAGACCTCCCGTGTCGAAGCTAGCTCATTAAATTTTGAATATAGGGGATGCATCCACTTTCTTTTATGCAAAGCGTCGAACTTGCCAGCGGTTTCCACAGGCCCAGCAAGTATGTAACAAAATTTTATATTATTTATACAACAGAATTACAAACTTTTATTAACTCATTATCATAATATTAAACTATAATTTACCGTACTGTAATATTCAGAGGGTTTTATTTAAATGTTGTTGGCTTCTGTGTTTTAAGTAGGCACGTCGTTCCACCCGAATATATCGAGGAAGGAACGCAGAGGCGGGCGGGGTTGGAAGGAGAAGAAAGGGGACTTGGTACAAAGGACGCTGCGTGTTTCTAGGAGGTCAAAATTTGGACAGGCGGAAAAAGTGAAATTTCATCAGAGATATTAAAAGAATAATTGAATATATTCATTTAATTTTATAAATTCGTATTAACTGAAGGTTTTCAATTTTGAAAGCAGCTTTCCAGCAGTACCATTTGATTTGATTTCATTTCATTTGATTTTGTCAAAGACAAGTAAAAACTGTATGTACGTCTGGGAGAGAGGTACAAGCTGCGCACCTTTTCTTGAGCTCCAGAAACTCTTCTCCACCCTCTCTTCCCAACCACATGAATAAAAGTTCCAAAAAAGCGAGGTTAGTAATATTTGAAAAGTAGACATTTTATTTCCCGAGATATAGAAAAGTATTAGACCAGTTAAATAATGCTCAAAAAGGACAAAGAGAGGAAATTTTTGGTGCAGATTTGGTATTTTTATCCTAAATGTTTTTTGGGTCGCTGAACATATGGTTTGACTATAAAAAGTTTGCTAGGAAAAAACATTTTTTTTAAAAGCCATACTTTTTTTTAAAAATCATGCCTTTTTTCGTTGTTTTTTTTTTCAAATAACTCAATAGCCACAAATTGCTCGCTAATAATGATCCTCTATGAAATAAAAAAAGATAAAATTACCCACATTTAACGTCAGTACGATTTGTGTCTCCAATAAATGGTTTATCCGCGTGAGCACTGCGAAATTTAGTGATATAAACAAAACACATGAAAAGAAGTACCCCAATTTATCTTATTACAACTCAAAACCTCTTTATTTTCCGTAAATATTAACTGCGAGTGCCATTTGCGCGGAACAACCAGATATATTTCTCTCACTAACGGCGATGCTATTGATTCTAGAAGAAAAGCTTGTATTCATAAAATGTAGGCAACTTCATCCGTCTTAAATTTCATGCCAGGTTAATATGCTTTAATTCAATTAATCAATTGGCGTGGCTGTGTTTGCCCGCCGGGTGTCGCCTTCGGGCCCAGAGCGGGCGCTTAGCATCTAGGGGCCCTGAGCAAGCACAAAGTCGAGGGCGCGCAGCGCGTGGTGCGGCGGGCGGCGCCTTGGCCGCAGGGCCGAGCTGTTCGCCGTTTAGCGGCTATCGATTGCGCCTGACCGGGCCCGCGCCGCGCTGCATCTCACCGCACCGCGCTGCGCGGCCCCGCGAACTCGGCAAGTTTAGGAAAATACCCCCCCCTTCCCCCCGCCAAGGACCCGCTCATCACCCTCCCCAGCACCTACGCCATTCACCTACACCAGCAGGTGAGGTCGGCGCAAGAAAATATTTATTGAAGAGGGGCGGTCATTTTCAAAACTTGAAACATTTTTGGATGGGTTTATTTATTATGACTATTCCACTCGCGGATTTAAAACCAATAGTGTTTAACTATACATACAAAGTGCCCCATTCAGGACTGTATATCTCAAAACGTTTTATCACTTTCTCTATCCGATTTTTCTTATCGCTTCTACCTACTGGCCAATCATACACTGTGACTCATCTATCTTACGTTATACATTGATCGCTATGTCGATGTCCAATATCGATCGCTATGTCGTATGTATTATAACGTAACTTCTGATTTTAACACCCGCTTTCAGTTATTTTCAATATTTAGCTCATTTTGGAACTCTGTTGGACATAATTTCATTCATGGAATAGTCCTATTAAGTACCACTCATGGTTTGGAAATTCTCAGATATATTACCTCCTCACTTAGCGAGTCGGGAATTTATCGACAATTTCCAAAGCACTCGTGGTATTACCTATGATAAATTTCGTTTGAATTTTTCTTTATTTTCATGATGTCAACAAAGTTCCCGATTAACACATCGACGAATTTCAAATTGCGTGATCAAATCTTCTCCATTTCGTTCCCTTTCAATTTCTAGGGCTGAGTGTGGTCACTCACTAAGTAAGCAATTTCCCATCGAGGAAGTGTAGTATATATGTTTTGCTGAATAGTGAATACCAATTAAACTACTGGCGATACCCGAAATCAACGCAACTGTCCTACATTTCAAACTCTGCTGTGTGGTTGACTTGATCCTAATGAACTGCGCACTTTTAATGAACATTTATCAAATTATATCAGCATCATATAAAATGCGTCATAAAAATTACATCATGTAATTTACTACAAGACCATCAAAGCCTGAATTACAATTTAACAAATTTATTTGTAGTTACCGAAATGAATTTTGTGTAGTATTCCATGGAGTTACTCGAATTCTTAATGTTCACTTCATAAAACTTTTTGGGGACTCTATCGATGCTCGTTACCTCCTCAGCATTCAAGAATTCTTGCAGTTATGAGCATAACTAGTGAGGGGATTAAAAATTCCTACAACGCAAAATTTTTAACAAGGATTAACAACGATTAACAAATTAAGGTCATATAAACGTCACCAATATAACACATAAAAATCGTTTAAAAAAGTATCTAGTAACATTTGTGAAGTACGGCAAAAGTTTATTTTCAAAGCTGGAATGTTGCATTCTATAAACCGGGTAAGTTTGCCAAGTATATAAAGAGTCAAGAAGATATTAATTTCCGGATCGAAGACTTTCGTGGTGTATTAAACTGTCAAAACGTTGTTGTTGTTGTTTTCTTTTTTTTCTTTGAGAGAACTGGAAATTTTGTCGATGAAATGTTAACACATTAATCATGGTTGCGATCCAACAATGACAATAATATTCATCCTTGGATAAGTAATGATTTTATGTTCATAAAATTCTTAATTAAATGTTTATAAGATTAATAGAACAACATTATATTAACCACTAAAATAAACTCTGGTTTCTCCTTTTAAATAAATTCAATATTTACAATTTTATGTAGCTAATATACTGAATTTTATTGTTTTAAATAGTTACTTATCGCAGTTTTGTGTTTCCTAAGAAAGAACATGCAACAGGAGAAGTTAAAAGGAAAGAATAATACGTATGAGAACGTCATTTCAGTGTCCTTATTTTAAGACAAAACATACCAACATTTAACATTTCTGAGAGTAATAAATAATAATAAATGATGTTGATAGTCAATCATTTACTCGTATTATCATCATTTATTATTAATTCGAGATATAATCACAGTAGATAGTCTGAGTCACGTCTCGGTTCTAATGTACTTTAGATAATCTGAGTCATGTTTCGTTTCTAGTGTACTTTAAAAAGCAATTAAATACAAAAAAAGGGATTTCATAAATTATATTTTCGAATTATAAATAAAACTATTATTAGCTTATACCGTTCAATATTTACTCTTTAAATAAATATTAAAAAATAAAATTGAGGTTAAAAAAACATGTTTTGTTTAAATTCCCGCCATTCTTGCCACGCCAATATGGTCTGTCCATCTGCTTCTCCACTACGTCCCATCCACTCTATTCTCGCTAAAGACCTGTTTCTTACAACAACTTTGTGACACTTCAAAAATAAGTATAACCTTTGACGAGAGGCGGCTTTTTTCTTTCGAGATAGCTTTCATATAATTATTTTAAAACAGTTTAAACGAATTTACTTAGGGAAGGTAGATAAATTACGAATTATGATGGACAAACACAATTTAATTTCATTATAACAATATTTCTCTGATGTATTCTGGTCAACTTAGTACATTGCAAATTGTAAATATTTCCAGAAGTAAAAATGTTCTAATGATAATGTTCTATTAAGTTGAATAAATTAATAATTTCACGTTTTCTGAAACAAAAATGCATTCAGTCAATTTCATGATTAATTCTTCCTCACAATATGTATAATACGTAAGTTTTTTTAAAATCTTTTTTTGCCACACCAAATAAGGATTAACCGTTATTTTTACAGTAAGGGGAATACATATATGCTGCACATAAATGTGTAATGATTATTTATCATATAATTTGCATTCGTTTTTCGCTGACAGGAAATAACCATTAGTTTCTTCCGTATCCTCATTATTTTACTTTATACGCGCCCAACAATTAAGCAGCACTAACCTTACTTTATGTATTGTATTTCCCTTACACGGTTTAATCAATTGAATTCCAACTCGCACAAAAAATGATTTTTTTTCTCTTGCAAAGCTTTAACAGGGGGCACAAAAAATGGCAGCACTCATCACAAAAAAAGGTTCCGTCCGTGGGTACCGCTGACTGGTGCGAATTGTTTTGCGTGGCTGCGTGACTGTTTCGCCTCGGCACCTTCGCATTTGTTCTCTGGCCGCGACGTTTAAAATAACGTGCTTCAACCGTGCGGATCCCAGCGTTTTAAAAAAAAACGCGGACTGAAAAAAAAAGAAAAAAAAACCTGAACGCGAGCCGTCACGGCACCCGTTCAGTACCGCCTCCCTCCCCACGGCGCGCGTTCGGCACGACACCCCGTCCTCTCCCAACTTCCTACTCCACCCCCATCCCCACCTATCTCGCCGCGGTCGCTGCCTCCACCCCGACCGCCGCGCTTCCAGCACCCAGGTCCTCCCGCGCGCCGTCGAATCTCCATAATAGATTAGTTTCAAGCGAACGGATTTGAGTAAGGCGGCGCGCGCCGGGCCCCATGCATTAATTTTCATTGAACGCGGCGTGAGGCGCGCGGACCTGCTCCTTTGTTCTGGGCGACGCCGCGCGATGTTTCTTATGGCCGTCGCCACGCACGGAACGACCACGCATTGGTGTTTCATGGCAAAACTTTCTGGAGTATATCTCCACCCTAAACAAGGGATTAAAAGTGTAATTTGGATTAACGTTTTTTGACGGGTGGAAAGTTTGATTATTGACAATCTGTGGGTAATAGCATACTGCACTGTAAAACATAAAATATCTTTTTTGTTTGTGGAAAGGCCTCGACTAGGAACACCCAGAATTCATACACAGCACCCAAAATATTATAAGACAAATCCGATAACGAATTCACTGCAACTAAATTGTCGTAACTAACAAGAACGGAGGAAGTGAGTGACAAACGTAGGCATCTCATTCTTCGTCGTAAATGACATTTCTGATTGGAAAGTTATTGGTCTATAATTCGTGAACGGAATAATATATGCAATTATTCCAGAAAACATATTTGCCAGCCCGAAAGAAGTTATTATTCCAAATAGTTTCGCTTATATTAAAATTCCTCTTCTTTTACTTATTTTTGTACGACAATTTTGGGTTCTCCATAGGAGTGAATATTTGGCCCCCAATAATTCTATTTTAAAGCCTTCTCTTTGTGATAGAGCTAATTCACATAGTACATTATTAACTGATGGTCGACCTTTCGCTTTGTAACGTCATAACTTTTGGGTTTAACCCTCCTGCATAAAAGTCGCGAGGAGTTGTTATACGATTTGTATAACATGAAATTAATATATAATTATACTTTTAATAGCATTTTGATTGAATTTTACGTTTCCGTCATGTAGATTCAATAAAATGAAAATGGAGTTTCATGATTCGAAGTGTACACCGAAAAGTTGATTATTGACTCGTTATTTCAAATATTTCATGAATATTTTTGTTTCGTTATATTCTCCATTTTCGGAATACTTTTGTTTACCACCCATCATTGAATTTTGCCCACTTCTCTCAGATTTAAAGACTTTAATTTATTTCTTCTTCCATTTTCGAATTTCTCAGGAGGTGCAGCCGAACTTCGTATCCCCCTAGACGTTGATATGGTCATTGTTTTAAAGTTAAGCATGATTATTTCGTTTATTTTTTTATTTTTTATTTGTTCTCTGCCTTTGTAGGCACAGTGACTTTAAATATTTTTTTCTAAACATTATTGATGTGAAAATGGTTTGCATTCAGTATATGACAATTTAGATAATTGTTCAATTGTTTGTTTGTTTATTCACTGATTACGCAAAACAATATAACGGTTAGAAATCAAAAAGTCTTTTAATAAATAATATATAATTTATTCACGAAGAGTGAATTCATAATTATAACTTGGATACATTTTAGTACAATGCTTCTAACAACAAGGGAAATATGAAATTTGAAAGTTAAGAAAATGTTTAAAAATTCATGTCATTATTCCGTAGTGCGAGCCTTCCCAGAAGTAGTTTTATTCCAACATTTTATCCATACAAAACGTTTTGTACTTACATCTTAAATCAGATTGAAACAATCTTTTCCCAATGTATAGAGTAAATAAATAAAGTAGTTGACATGAGACAATAAATAGTATTTTAGTATTCCAAGTTATGTTGTCGCTTTTTTGTTTATTTCTTTACTGTATTAGGGCTATTGTTCATTATACACATTAGAGAAATGTATTTTTATCGTTCGAACTCTCCTCTGAAAGGAAAGAAAAATTATGTGTTCAGTGTTGCATTGACTTTTTAAAATCAATCCAACACTGAATGCCTAATTTGCCAGTCTTGCTTTACCGTTCTTCATCCACTTGGTTCATCTGTTTTTATTACGTTTATATTTTATGAAAAAAACTACTTATTTCATATAACAAGTTCTGTCTAAAATAAAGCAATTTCAACTTATTCGTTGGTAACATATTGACATGAAACATTTCACAGGGATAAGGTTTTTTAAAGATTACTCCTCAGGGTACGGACTATTCCAAGTATAAGATGAAACAGGCAA
This sequence comes from Gryllus bimaculatus, assembly GCA_017312745.1. Taxonomy (NCBI): domain Eukaryota; kingdom Metazoa; phylum Arthropoda; class Insecta; order Orthoptera; family Gryllidae; genus Gryllus; species Gryllus bimaculatus. Next base: position 2,074,362 of record BOPP01000058.1, on the reverse strand, counting down.
AAAGCTTCTATCTCTGTCAAACTTGCTATTAAATTCAATAATTGAAAGAATTTAACTTCAATTAGGACGGGCGACAAATATAATTAAGTCTTTATTGCGAACCGCAGCACTTGCCATCTCCTCGAATAAACGATTTCTGTTCGGCTCAGGCTGGAGGACTTTAATTATGGAGTTAGCCCGAGTTAATACGTATCGGACGCAAATGGAGAAAACAATAATATTAATTTATTTCCGTCGTATTTTACAAAAAAATTTGCGACGCAAATAAATTCTCGCGGTGTCTCATTTCCTTTCGCACATAAAACGGAAGTGGGGCCGGGCGAGCTTCCCCACGAGAGGTTGGCGCGGCCCGCCTCCGCCTCCGCGTGGGCAGTACGAGGAAAGGGATGAGGACGGAGAAGAAAATACGGAGCGAGATGGCCGAATAGACCAGAGAGCCAGTTTCACTTTTGCAGCTTCGCCGAAAGAGAAGGCGTGAGAGGACGTGGTGGAAAGAAGAGAGCTCGGTTTGCGCAGGACGGGATGAAACTAAGGGGGAGTGAGGGATTGGGGGTCACACGTAAATGAGGGAGTTGCAACGAGTATTATAAGAGGAAAGGAGAGCAAATGGAGGTATTCTACTTTTTTTATTACATTAATTAAAATGAAGGAATGTGAAGATGAGTGTGAGAGAGGTGAAGATGAAGGTGAGGCAGTAATACGAGTAATGAAGTTGAGAACAAGTGATCACGGGAGAAACGAATGTGTTGGCTGGTGACGTACTGATTAGGAAAATAATATTTCACAAAATTATGGAACGTTGTCCACAAACGAAGGCAAAATTATAGCGATGGTACTAAGAAACGCGAAGATAATAGGAAACTCGGAGAAGGGAGTATCCTTAGAGCTATTCTGTTCTGATTGGTTATAGAAGTGGAGCTGTTCGAGCGAAAAGGGGAAAGTAAAAATTCAAATGTTCCAAGGCTCTGGTTTAAAGAGAAGCAAACGGGGCGATGTGCATTGTAACAGAATGAGAGAATTTTAGCTTGGGGCTTTAGTGATGATCACGAACTCAAGGATGAGGGTGAAGGGAGTAGCGTAAGCGAAAAAGAAAAACAAAACATTTTGAACGAAAATACAGGTTGGAAGGACAAGATGGTATTGGGCAGAAAGACAAAGAGCAATATGGAAAGGAAGAAGGAGCTAGTAGAGAGCAGTGTACGAGACTGTTTTCACTTAGAAACACGAATATTAGTCGTAGTTATTTCCAATGCAACGAAACAGCGGTCTGTGTAGACGAGTCTGCGGAGAGAAGAGCTGAATTCGGGTGTGAAAGAGACCAGGAGAAGGGAAAGCCAAAGCTGGCAGAGGAAGCAGCGAGGAGCACGGGGGAGGCCGGTGCAAATCCGCAGCCGCGAGCAGGCTGGAGGCGCCTGAGAATAAGCGCTACTGGACGCCCCCGCTTTTTTCCCCGCTTTTTGGCTGGGCCGGCCGCCGCTGCCCGGGTGTGGGTGGCGCGGCGCGGCGCGGCGTCGGCCGTGCTCTCCCCGTAATGCATGCATTGCGGTCCGCGCTGAGGGCCTCCTCCTCTTCCTCCTCCCACGGCCGAGCAGGCGGCGGTGCGGGCGGCGGCGGCGGCGGCGGCGGCGGCGGCGGCAGCAAGCCAATGTATTAATAATTCAAATGGACGAACAGACTGCACGCTACAACACAGTGGTATTCAAATGATTCGATGCGGACCGAATTCCGAGCATCAACACTGCATATGAAATGCGCGCTTACCGCCGGCGCGCGGGCGGCGTGTCGAGGGGCTCGCCACCGCCCCAGATGCGCCATCGGGGGCCGGGGCCCGCCGACGCCAGCCAGGCGTTCCGCAAGGGCTGGAGATGCGTGTTCGTACGTTTTCCTCTCGGGTGTTGCCCCTCTTAGGCAGAGTTTTGCTTTTTCCATTCGTTTGAGAGCCTTTCTTTTTCAGTTCGTCAAAAAAAAGTAGTATGTTACACTTCTGCTTTTTAAATACACAGTAAATGAATTGCAATATCCTGTTTCCACGGAATTGATGGAAACAGGATATTGCAATTCATTTACTTTCTTATATATTTTATGTATGCTTAAATATATTTTCATTTTATTTTTTATATTAATGCATTATTTATCGTGTTAATGATCGTCTTCGTGTAAGTGATTAAAAATTGTGGAAGTGCTTCTTCTTCGAATCAGATGACGTAAAATCCACAACTAAAAATAATTGTACTATTTTGTATTAGTTGACTTGTAAAGATAATTCGCTATAAAGCAACATTAATTCTGAGTAATTAATAATGTTAGATGAGCTTTGCATTATCACTGCAACTGCAACCTTTAGAACTTTCCATTTCACATTGTTGTTATACATTTCTAATCATAACAACTGTATTAAAATGCATTTTTTACAGTTAACCCATCGTAGGAGCTTGATATCTAGGAATGCTAATCTGGAATATGTCAGAACCGAATATAATTAATCCATCTTCATTTGCGAACGCGTACACCCAGAAGATATGTGATTAGTCCAGGAGGATGATCTGCAGATTTTAAATGCTTTATTAATGTTCAAAAACTATTAAATCATTTTCTGTTCAATTTTGTAAAACATTTTTAGACCTATATTGAACTGGGTAAAATATGCCATCAAGAATAGATACTCTCATTTCCCATTTCGATAATGTTGAAATCTACGCAAAAAGCATTTCCGTTCATTTACTTAATCATACACACAAGACACTATTCGTAAACAAACATTGTTGTAAAATTTGAGTGGTTTTGACAAATATAAACTCATATTTCTTAATAATGTTCTCAAGCACTAATAAAGTTCTCAAGCACGTTATTTTGACATTTCATTGACATTCTTTATTTTATTCTTTGCTTGAAACGGTTATTACTTTCCCGTAAGAATTTGAACCCTGTCTGGAATTGTGAAATGTGAAATTCGCTCAATATAGTAATGACGCCATTTTAACTCCAGAAGTTATGTGAGAAGAATTATACTAATTTTTCCTTGTAACGTGTGGTATGACACGATGAAAAATTGAAGTGGCTCATTCATGAAAAGGATATATATGAATCGAAGGTCTTCTTGCCCAGTATATGTTCAATAAGTCCATACACCCATGTGATAAAATGAAATTATATTGGCAGCCGAGTGAAAAATTGCATCTAGCATGGACTGTGGTGAACGAATAAATTTGTCACAAGTTCCGATTCCCTCTAATACGATATCGGTAATGAATTATACCATTCGTCGCGCCAGAATAATGATAATCGGTATGATATGTGACCTACACTGAACACACCGTTTGTCTTAGATTCAATTTTCATCTCTCCTGATTTTTCTAACTCTTTGGGCGTACTATAAACAGAGATTACGGAGCCTCAAAGATGGTTACTAGAAAGCTTCCTTTTGTTAATTTGTTTCTTTTCCTCCTGTTTAAATTCCCTATATTTACATACTGACCAACCACCCTATTTATCACAATATAAATTTTTGAATATACATCCACTCCTGAATAATGAATATGAAGAGAATCTATAGCTTTACTTCCACAAAATATTAATGTATATAAAAATAAAATTATTTATCGCACAGTTATACTCATTAGCAACCTACCTATTCTTGAGGATGATGAAACATTAATCCCTTCTGGATAGATTTTACTCTCACTCTTGTCCATGTGTCTCTCTGCTGCGTTTCCCGTTTGGTGCTCTCAGAAAACATGTTGATAAAACAAGTTTTCAGTTATGACATGTTTCAGTTCTGAGTAGACATATACACGGAACTGAAATACATTTTGTCTCGTATTCATGCTAATTTCATAATGGCCTATTGACACATAAGTATCTCTTTGGTTATGTATTGGCATGTTTAACGGCGACGTGTTCATTCGGTGTTTCGAAACTGAAGTGTAAATAAAATTTAAACATCTTCCTTCAAGTGATAAAATGGAATGTGAACTTCACTATGTGGAATATTCTGCAAATAATACGAAATATCTTCTAGTTCATTCTTGACAATAGTTGTTTTATTCAAATCGGTAGTACTTGGGCGCTCCAGATTTTTAATTATACCCACGTATTCAATTGCGGGAATAAGGAATATTTATCAGAGGTATTTTTAGAATCAAAACTAATTAATGCCGTGTAGTTCAGTGTATAATGTAAACTTCGAAAAACATTCGATAAATTTAATTTAGAGGAAATTATAAGAATTGAAAACCATCAAGTCTACATTTATTGTCAAAGCTTACTAAATTTTCACGCACCTATTCGCAAGTGATCGATAAAGAACAGAAGCAACTGGCTAATTTCTCTTGGGCTTTTGTGGAAAGGTTATGGAAATTTTCTTGCCCTCCGAATTCACATTCACACGATTAAGGATTTCTTTCAGTGAGAATAAATATCGAACATCAAGGTTCGGAATCATCGTCATTCCAGCAGTCCTTTTATCTTAGTGGTCAGAGTTAGTGATCTTTTTCTTGGGTGTAGTCCCTAAGACGAGGAAATCCTTCACATTCTTGGCTAACAAATATTTCAGTTCACGATTTGTTTAGATCGGAATGTTCATAACCTACCTCCAACGTGCGCATGGCACGCAGTCTCGTATAGCACGAGACGCTGTCAGTAGGGGCTTACAACCACACGAGCGATGGTTGTCATAAGCCGGGCGGATTAGCGCATCGAGCTCTCCCGTCCGCCGCGAGGCGGGTGCGGTGTTTCTCGGTCGGCGGCTGGCGTGCGCGTAGTCTGGCGTGACGCGGTGGGCGGTCGGTGGGGAGGCGGCCGCTACGCGTGACCGCGCCGTGCCAGCACCACCAGACGGAGGCCCGGGGGGCGGGGCTGGGCGGGGTGCCGGGGGCAAAATGCGGTCCGCGCCATCCCGGCGCGCCCAAATGCCGAGGGGAGGCGGCGCTGCCGCCATTGCGGCGAGCGCGCCCGAGGCACGCCCAGCCGACCGCGCCGCCGGCACCCCCCCACCACCAGCGCCGGCGATTACGATGGCAAACGAAAACGTTTTCGGCTTTTCAATAGGAGATTTTCGGCCCGCGCCGCGGTGGGGGGCCGGTCCGGCCGCCGCGCCGGCGCGGCGAGACCCGGAGCGGGCGCTGAAATAAGCAGAGGGAAAAGCATGCTTTTGATTTCCGCTGTGTAACAGTTTTTTAGCGCGAAATGATCCTTATACCAACACGCTCATATTCTATATAATTATTATTATAGCGATATTTCGGTTCAGTGTTCATATTAAGTATGAGCATATAATGCTGATATAAGTAAGTTGCTTGGGCAGTTATATTTTTTTATGTTGGGATTGTAAATTGCTTTGCGAGCGCAGCGGGGAGGGAGGGGGAAGGTTGCGGAGGAGGCGCCGAGAGGTGGGTGGGGAGCGAGTCCAGCGCTGGGCAAGGTGGTGGCGGCAGAAGGGGGTTAGAGCCTGCTTAAGTCACTATTGGCCTGTTATTATACGAAGGGGGGGTAGTTTTTTTGAAAAAAGGGGGAGGATTGTTTTTATTGTTATTATTTATGCATTATTCACGAGTGAGAGGAGAGGGGGGAGGGGCCGCGGGGGGCGGAGCGGAGCCCGCGGGTGGGGAGGGGAGGGTAGGGAGGGGGCGCGGGCGGGGCAAACGCGCGGCGGCGACGGCGGCGGGTGGCGGGAAGCGGTGGCTGTGGTTAGATCCACTTTTTTCGTGCCGCGCACAGCCAGAAACGCATGCAAGCGTCAGCGCGGTTTCGCCCCGCACACGTGAGCCGGCGGTGGGCCATGGTGCCGCTCCGCGCTCAGGACAGTCCTTCTCGCCAGTGTGCAACGGCCGGCGCGCGCTGCTGGTGGCCCCGTGTGATTCCTCGTGGGAGGTGGTTTGTGTGGCGACTTGTTGAGACCGTTTATGTTTTCAGACGCTTCCTCGCCATGTGTTTTTGGATCGAATGTGTTTTGGGGTACAACGGTTTCCCGGATACTGATTTGTGATTTTACGTTGTTTGAACATTAATTTGCCATGCAACCTCTAAAGGATTCTTTGAATTCGGAGTTTACCAGTTTTGGTCTGTCATTTTATGCCTTCCCAATTGCGATCGAAGGCGTAGCGTGTGGAGTCGAGCTCGCGGCCAAAACGCGTGTGCGTCACCATAGATTCGCGCTCGCTGTGTGAGATTTCGGGCGCTGGTGGGGACCTGTCGGAAGTTAGGGAATGCAGGACCGGCGCGGCGTTGTAATTTTTGCAAGCGGTCGCAGAGAGCGAGTGGTTCCGCAGGAGCGGCCCGCCCCCACGCCCGGCCATGTAGGGCCAGGCCCCTTGGGCTTCCCGCGGCGGAGCCTCGGGCTGGGGCCTTTTTGTGCTCGGAGGATGCGGGCGCCTCATGTACTAGAACCTGCTGAGCTCGGCGGCGTCGTCCTGTCTACACAAGCATGCTCCAAGGTTCCGGCCGCGGTGCCGGGCCTCAACGGGCGTCGTGTTCGGCGCGTCGCCCGCTCATGGACGTTCTCGTTCTCGTGGACACCTGCTCAACTCCAGTTGGCCGAGGGCGGCGCGCGCAGGGGAGTCGCAGCTGTCGCCGCCGCGGCCGGAGGCAGATGACCGGGCGCGCTGGCCGGGAAGGACTTCTACAACGGGCGGGGCTCGCGGAGGGGCGCCGGAAGGCTGCCAGGCCGGCGGCCTCGGGCCACGCAGGCGACTGGCGGCGGTCGGCGGCTGATCTTGGGCGCTGCAGGAGGCACGGCACGGCGTCGCTCACGCTCGGGTCAAGGCCAGCTACTCATCGTGCGCGCCCGTACCGAGGCGGGCGGGGGCGGAGGCGGGGGCGGGGGCGGCGTCTCGGGGGGCGCGGGCGGGCCGTCCCGACAGGCGCCCCCGGTGGGGCTTGCGGGCGCCCCGAGGTCACAGAACGGCCGCGATCGCCCTCGTCCCTACCTACACCGCGCTGGGCGGCGGGGGCCCAGGCGCGGCATCGGAGGCGGAGGAGGCGGGGAGGGGAGGCGGGGGGGTTGCGCCGCCGGCCAGGGCCAGTGCTCGGGCCCAGGCTGCTGCTGCTTCGCGCGCCCCGACCACAAGCAGGACCCCTCGGCCGCGCCCCCCAAGCCCATCCTCAAATTCAGTGTCAGCGCCATCCTCGGCGCCGACCCCATCAAGCCCACGCCCTGCGCAGGTAGGCTCTCTGCGCGCCTCGGCCATCCGCATTTCTGTCCTTCGGATGTACACCAGTTTATTTTCTCTGTGCCTGTTTTCTCCTCGCGTTGACGGCATCCCCCTACGTGCATTCTTTTTGCTTTCTCCGAAGTTATCCACATCCAATGTAATTCACTTTCAGCACTTTGTTTCATATTTTAAAGCATATGGGCACACTCGCTTTTTTCTTTTTAAATGGTTGTAATGTCATTTACCATTTGTACTTTTTTTTCGGGGGGGAGGCTATGATATAACCAACATTGACCATTTGTATTGTATCAACCAAAATATACATTTTCACATTTTCTTACGGCATTATTTACAGGATAATATCGTGCATGCATATGAAGAATGTAGTCAAGAAAATAGAAAAGTCATGTATTTTTTTTTCTGGACTAATGCATCACGTACCAATTAATAAATATTTACATTACTTTCTCTACACTTATACATTCAGCATTAACTTCTCTATTGATTTGACTATTTATCGTAAGAAGTTTCAATTTTAAACTCATTAAACGAGTAAATGAGAAATCTGCCACCCTAATGTTAGCAATCGTAAAAGTGTGTTCTCGATTTCAAAACCCAAATCCGAGAAAAATCGCCCGTTGCCTTGCGTGCACTGAAGTCGGCACTTCCTAATGGCGATTACTTTATCGTCATCCGCTATATTTGTGAATAATGTTGTAGGGAGCGCTGCAGGAGCGCCCCCATAAATCAGGGGCGTCGGCGGCGCCGCGACGCCCGACCGACTCTGATTTACGCCGCGGGCCTCCGCCGCCGCCGCCGCCGCGAGAGAGCGCGACACACGTTCACGCACTCCACGCGTCACTTAAATAACGCACTGCATTAAATCGCGACCAACTCCCGTGAAGCCTAAAGAGCATGAAATGCGAGGGCTCTGGAGTTTTGCGGCGGACGTACGTGGCAGGTTGAATGAGGGAGTTTTCGCTTGCCACACTCCAATGTCTGCAAACGAGTATTTGCTTCTTCTAGAGTGCTGTCTCTCGGTTGGCGTCCAATGTATAGATAGATCATTGGTTGGATTTTTTTTTATTTATTAATTGAATGACGATGCAGATCAGAGGGCTTCGTAAACTGCTATACACGTACACCCCGAGTTACGCAAAAGGCGTCTAGCGAGTACATGAGCAAGGGAAGATTTGAAAAAATTAAGTCAGCTGACAAATTGGTGCTTTATTTTTATAGGTTCTTGTAATTTACTACATAAATTTCAAATAATTCGACATATTTTATTGCCTTAATAGACTAATAAAATAAACTAATAAAATAAAATAAATGACAGTTCCCTTAATAATTTAACAATATAACAATTAATTATTGTCATTTAGAAATATTTTATTATATATAGTTGATTATTATCAATGATATAGTTGATTTATATCACATATTATAGTTGATTATAATTGGTCATGCGTAAATTACATCCACATAATTTGAGAACCAGAGATTCAGATGAGCATGAAGTAAACTGGTGTTGTTCTTTGCCGGACATGACTCAACAAAAAAAATAAAAATAGACAAGTCTTATGCGTGATTCAAACCCACAACTCATACATAGAGCGGTGGTCACCTAAGCAAAGTGCTATTTAAAAGTAGACGGGTATAACGCAGGTGATTGTCTCTTTGGATAGACGATCACATATGTCTGCCAAGATTCATAACAGTAATGAATCATAAGTAGTTACTTGGTGACGCACTGTCTGGGCTGAATAGTAACTTCCGTGATGAATTAATATTGACGACCTAATGAGAAAGGAGTATCTGTCGTACGTAATTTGACGTATTTGTTTCTTACGCACTTGAACAACAATATGAGTTCTTTTTATTCCAAAAAGGATTACCTTCATGAATTTGGAAATTTAAATTTTATTCATTTATTCTAGAAGTGATCATCATTTGGCATCCAATAGTTGTTGCTTGAATATTTTTGAAATTGTCCCTTTCAGACGATCTACTATGAAGTCTATAGAAATTACAAACATTAGAGCCAATAATAACAAAATAACAATGCAATAAAAGTTAACTATATTGTTGTGAATATTTTCCAGAGCAGTAGTTCATGAAAGTCAAGAAAATGTACAAGAAATTTCATGTTGTTTCTTGAATTGCCACAAGAATATGTTGAGATGCAGTAATTTTTTATTTGTTTTGTCGGTGATAGAAATTGAAAATTGTGGAAAACAACTATAAGGACTGCTTAATTTCCTTTGGAAATTGTTTTTAAATTCCTTCACTATTGAAAACATGTAATACTTAGAAAAGTTATCTCGCCGAAATCGAATATTTAAATAATCTAACAAGTTCGAGCTGCTTTTTACCTTTATTAATCACATTTTATTCTAAAGGAATTAATGCGACTTCTTTTCTCTGGTTATTTACTGTGTCAAGGATCGAGAATAGTTATCATGTGAGTGGTAATTTTATTTTGCAAGGAGGAAAGGTTGCGACGTGAGGCCGAGTAACGCAATGACGAAAATAAAAACACTTTTACAGCGTGTGTCACTATTTTTTAGACAGCCTTCATGACTTTCCTTTTTATTTTAAGTATACAAATTACTTAATTGGGCATTATGTTACATTAAGATTAGTAGTAGCTGATACGGTCAAACGGAAGTAACCTATTTTGTTTCTTTTGTTGCATTTGCAGTTTTCTCTGAACATTTGGGCATCGTCTCACTTTTAGCACTACTACTAAAAATTAACTTCTGAACCCCTGACCTTGCCATAAAAGTACCCGCTTACTAATGTCACTCTAAAAATAAATTTAGTCAAAACAAAAGTGAACACCATTATTAACGTAGTCTAACAAAACAAACTTTCCGATAAAAACATTCAAAGCAGAACTTCAAAGAAAAACAGAAATATACTATTTTCCGCATATGTCCACTGATGGAAAAAGTTAAACTTTCATCGACCTCCAAGAACTAGCATTTTCATTTAGAAGTATGACTGTAAACTGCCATATCCCTATCATATCCTTAAATATCAAATGAATTGAGATACAGCAAAACCCTCGAATTGCACTTCCTTTTCTTGTTCTGGGCGAAAGCGATCTAGAACGAAAACAGAAAAAGTCATTTTTTCACGAAACGAACTTCGGTTGTGATTTGCCGTTATTATTCTGAGTGACTCAATTGGTGACAATACTGACATCTTCAAACGGTTAACAAATGAGTGTCGGTGATGAGTGATACGCGAGGGCGCGCACGCGGCTGCTCACTTTGGCCGCGTGGGCGGGCGCTGAGTGCTAATCGCCCTCTGCTCTGCTTTCGACGGCCCCCGCCGCCGCCGCCCGCGTGTCCGACTCCTGTTTCCGAGGCCCACTCGTGTCGCACGGGCACTCTTTTTTTCCGCGAGCGCGTTGTTCGCTCGTCAACGACTGAAGTTGATTGCTCGAGCTCGGACGGGGCGGGCCGGACGTCGAGTGATGATATTTGGGGACGTGACGGCCCGTTGGATTTAGTGGAGCTGCGCCGAAGGGGTGTGGGACTGTTGAGTCACTGTTGTTGGGTTTTTTGTGGTCGTTTGTTTTTAGAGTGTCCCTGGAAATGGACACTCTCCAGATCTGTTTTTTGTTTTTTGCTTGCTACAGAAAACTTGTGGAAATGCATGGCATACCGAAACTTTTCCTTGTTTTTAGTGTCTTACAATATTACTCAAACAACCCATTTTTCGAAAAAAAAAGTTCATGACATCGTTTAAAATTTAAAATTCAGGGAGAAATTGCATCGGGAAAGAAATATTGTAGCATTAATATTGCGTCGATAAAGAAACCAAACTCAAGCTTTATAAAACAATGTCCAAATGTATTAACTTGTATAGATGCGAAACATAGGGAGCTGTATCTAGGGAAAACAGGAGAATTGACGCAGAAGAAATGCCATTTCTGAGATGTGTGACGTGCTGCACGTTATTGGACCATATCGGAAAAGAGGATATAAGAGAAGAATTGGGCATTATTTGCTTACAAGAAAAGATAAATAGAAAAAGTGGATAATTATTTACAAGGAATGAATAATGAAAGATTGCCCAAGCAGACCTACCACTACCTCGAAAATGGAAAAAGAGTAGAAGGAAGACCAAAGAAAAGATGGTCTTCTCAAGACAACTTTGACGGAACAGCCACGATTGGCCTAATCCATGCTGATGACGAAGAAATATTTTACTTTAATATTGGAGGTACAAGAGAAGAGGTTCGAAAATATCAATTGTCAAAATTTCATAGATTTCAATGAAAATCGAGTCAATGCCGGCTTCACAAAAGTAATTCCATCTATTCCAGAAAAAACTGGTGCTGCAACAGTTCATACTTTCTAGGTTTATTGTAACTTTGCATTTTTTAAATTAAGGGAATTGGACAAAAAATTATATTTGCCCCATTTTTAAAAGTCCTTTGCTCTATTCGAAAAAGTTTAAAGAATAAATTGAGAGGAGTTTTTGAGAAAACCTTTTTTCTAATAATTGTTTCTACTTGAAGCATAAATTACGTGAAAGTTGCTAATTTTTTTCAAAACATTTTTTATATCTAATTTAAGTATACAATATTTTAGAACAGATTTTATTAGAAAAAATCTATATTGTCAACATTGTAATGTTGCAATGTTATCTTTTTGCAATTTTTGAAAATACTGTTCACCAATAATGTGAGTTGCATTATTTTTTAAGCCGACTTGGCTCTACCCAAATTAATCGATTAATCGAAAAAAAAATCGAAAACTTCGAGACATTTTAACAGAATTTTGAATATCTTGTAGAAGCTTCATGTAATGTGTACCTTCCAAAATCAAAATATGCGTTTCAACTTTTCAGGTCTTTGAGATTGCTCAGATCGATAGGAAAATATTAATTTTGGAGAAAATAGTCTGAACGGTGTAACGGCGCTACCGTTGGTCTCATACAGAAACACACACAGACGCATATCAGCATTTTCGCGATAAAAAATCCACAAAACCGCTTCTGATTACACAACGTGTTAGAGAAAATAATTTACTACATTCTCAAAATGCATATATGTTTTTCGCCTAAGCTTTACATAACTTCCTCTATACTTCGTAAGTAGTATGAGAGAACGTGAAAATTGTAGCCATTCTACAGAAAATTGTGAACGTGTCGTAGGAGCATCATGTAAAGTACTCCCGAAACTAAAATATCTTAACGACCTCCGGAACTCCACAAACAGATCATCCTCCTAACGTATTTATCAAGTTTCAGCTCAAAACCTGAGCTAACTATGCGTGACACATTCTTCCATCCATCCATCCTTCGTTGCAGACATCCCGATTTTCTTGTACAAAATTTCATGTACCTCCTCGGCACCTACACCGATCTTCACCATATTTGAAACAGCACTAATAGCCTCAATATTGACGTGTCTGCGTAGTTACAGCCCAAAAGAAGCTAAAACAAGGATATTTCCGACCAGAAATTTGAGATCGTATTGTTAAGGGGATTCAGATACTTATCTTTACATACTGTAGTAATATAGGAAAGAAAAGTAAAAATATGAAGTGCTTTCTTCATAATTACTTATTAAATATTATGTAAAATTGGCCATAAAATTACCATTATGTAAGAATTTACGTTTCTATTCAATTTAAAGTGAGAGTTTATTGAATGTAGAAATACAGCGGAAAAAATATATTTTTATTACTTAAGTGTTTTTTTATGTCATCAGAAAGGTTCTGAACCGCACTCACGGCATTCTATGTAATTTATTCCTGAATATCAATTGTAAAAGGCTTACTAACTTCAATTTAGTTTCAATGTAGGGAGTTTTGTAATGGGCTGAAAACAACGAATAACGCGTATTTTTTCTAGCTGAGCTTATGAATACTTGTTAGTTGTAGCACTGCATCATTTCTTGCCCATCTGCTCGTGTATGAATCAATTTTGAAACTGTCTGCCCCTTGCTTCCACCGGCGGGACGCAGTAGCTGCGGGGTAAAAGCTAGTTTGAGCGGCATTGTAGTCCGCGAAGCCTTTTGCTTCGCTCGTTCATCTTTTATTCTCTTCGTTACATAAAGATAATTGAAAATCAACAAAACAGTGCTGCTATAATGTTCGTTAATTTCATATGTATTGTAACTTAAGGCGATGGTTCATACATTAAAAAACAACTAATAATAACACACATGATTATTTGGTTTTAAAAGTTTAATTTCAAAATAAATGTTGTGAAAAAACACCTCTTATCAATGAGGTTTAATAGTTTAGACAACAATGGATTTGGATTAATCATAATGCACTGCTAATTTGATTTTTAAATAGTCTTCTATACTAAAAATGCTTTTCTGAATCCACCCTTTGCCGAAGACAGGTCTTCATTGAATTAGGTAATGTGTCTGCGCATGAATGCAATGCCACTTCTGTATGCTAAATGTCAGTGCATAAATGTATTTCAATTTATTCCCCTATAAATTCAGGATGATGAATATTATTTCCCTTCCATTGTATTAAGAACTTATAAGTATAAAGAACGTATAAGTATTAAGAACATAACAAAAAGAATTATGAAATTGTTTATTCCAAACAAAAAGCTGAACATGATTTAACTTTCCATTATTTTCATGTATAGTACCTGATAAAGATGCGCAAAAGAATGAAAGTAATATATTCATTTTTGTGAAGTGGCTGTCTTAAAATAATATAGAACTTTGTTATTCCACAAAGCGCCACAGTCGAGTTAATTTATTTAAACGGCTCGGAAAACAACGAAGAACACAAAAATTGTATTAATGCTGAATATTTATAGACATTTGTAATTCATATTATTTCAGTGTATTATTTTTCCTGTATCTCGTCGTGAGTTATGTATAATAGCTACTATTAAGATTACAAAGCTATGTATGTATTTCTCATAATCATAACTTTCGTTTCATCATTTTGTTTTATCATACATAATCAAAATAGATATTCACACCGCGATGCAAAGTAAATATTTAATAAAATGATGTTGGCCTGAAAATTTCATTAATTGAATGATGTTGTGAATATTTATATTCGAATAATTTGATAAAACATGTTTTTATTGCATGAAGTACGCGTGTTGATGAACACGTTCAGAAAGTGGATATATAGTTTTGCCTATTTGTCTTCACGTGGCATTGTAAGTATTTTATCTATTTTAAAGACAGATTTAGCATTTGTTATCATGGAATGTCTATAAACTGAAAATACATTTCAATAAGATTTGTTGTGATACACCAATGATGCAATAGCACTAAATATTAAATAACAACATAAAACTTACAATATTACTGGATCAATTTTTGAACATATTGAAAATTAAGCTATGTTATTTTTAAATTATACTGTACTATAATGAATCATTTTACTACAGAAATACTCATTGCCTGGAATATTTCGTTCATATTTTTCGCATTCAAAGCAATGAATTTAAAAAGGGTATATGTATTTTTAATTTTTCAAGAGATATTGGATGGGAAAATATATAATTAATAGGATTGAATAATACAAATTGTATTATGTGAATGCGAGCACAAATTAATAGATGTTGGTAAAACAAGTTTGCAAAAGTTTCTACATTAAACGTGCCTATTGCTTATTCATTTTGTATTTAATTACTATTAATGTTCTGACACATTTCGAAGCGTGAATCATAACTTGGAAGTAGCATGCTATTGGTTCTTCTGTATTACTAATTTCGATTAATATGTAAACATTGGCGGTAAACTATGAAGCCTCCGGCCAAGTGGGGGGGATTTTATATTGTTACCGGACATTGAATTATCATACTCAGTGCGATATTGCTTATAGGTGGCGACAGTAAGGCTTCAAGGAATCTCTTCCTTACTGCCCGCCCGAAATTACATTTTTGCCATTCACTTGTTGCGTTATGGAACGGCAACATTTTAGATATTCTTCATATACACGGGAATGTTATAATACTATACTATGTTATTGCAGTATTTGGCAATTGCAATTTATCGGAATGTTATACAGTAGTATTTCATTTGTTGTTCGTGGCCAGGGTGCGTCCTACTTTTTTGAAAATCATTTTCTATGGGATTTTTACTGCATTTCTGCTGATGCAATATCATTAATGTAATATATTTTTGTGTTTTTACCCGTCGCCAAAATTTTTCAGTTTTCAAATAATTATAATACAGTTTTCGTTCCTCCTCCCATTTAAATATGAGAAATTCTATCTAAAAAATAATTTCAAAAGTGAAAGAATCTTCAATTGATGTGTTCGTAATATAGTAATTGTCCTATTATTTCATTTTTTTTAAAACGAATAATGTCTGTCAATATAACTTGATTTATAATGTGTAAATAGTAGAGGACACATCCTACGCTTATCTCATTTTCTCTGAAAACATAGCACAAGACTCATTTCGGAGAAAAGAGTTACTTAATGTAAAGTACGAATGTGATATTCTTTGGTGTGATAGTGAGATTATTGATGTTTATTGCGAGTGATTCTTATACTAAACGTAATTGTTACGGTTTTTACTATAGAAGTTAGATTTTAATTTTAACAGCCCTCATTTGAAAATAAAAAATGTTGTAAAAATAATTTCAAGCCTTGGCATAATGCATGAATACTATTACCTACGATCGTGTTTTAGATGACATTTAGGGTAAATAAAATGCAAGTATTTACATGCTTTCAGTTTATAACATTGAAAAACAATTCCTCAAAAGTATCCACTTGATTATTATTTCGTTTGTATTGTGAAAAATTGGATATTGGTGAATAATATTCTAAGTAAGAGAGTATGTAAGTAAAACAAGACAATGAATCTACGTAAGTTATCACACAAAGACATTAAGTTCAATTGGAGATTGGATTGTGATTACAATGATGGAAGCGAAGACAATCCAGAAACTTTTGAAGTCATATTAGCTTTTGGCCGGAATTCTGCAATCGCTGCATATTCTTTCTCATTTGATACTTTTCATATCCTGTTCTCTACTTTTTGTGAATGAAACTCCAGAATTCATGCGAATATCCGATGGTGTTTTCACGTCTTTATGAATCCGCAGATGTCCACTACATCTCATCTTATAAGTCATAAGTGAATAGTCTTGTGAAGAGAACAATATTTATTTAAATAATGGATGTACTTAGGCAGTAAAGCTTTGTCAGACTATAACCATGGCACGACGTCCCAGCCTGGCGGCCACGGACTGGGGAGACCTGTAGTACGCAGGTCGCTGTCAATTTGGCATTATCTGTCTGCGATCTTCCACGTTATCAATTAGCTGCATGAGCTGGGATATGTCAGTGAAAAGCTATAGTTCAATTCTGGCTCCATACGGGAATCCAACTCGAGGGTCACTGGACGGAAAGTGTGTTCGCTGGCCACGTGCCTTCCAGGCCGGGGGCTTTTTATTTAAACAATTAAAACAAAAGTGCATAAGGGTATTTAACTTGACTAATAGTCGATTTTTAGAATTATTCGCAAGTGTAAAATGAAACTTTGAATAAACACGAGTTTCAATGTTGTGTATTCCTTAATACATTTTAATGAGAAACGACCTTCCGGTTGGGTTTAAATGCAGTAGTAATGGCGTCCGCTATCTGAAGATTACAATTGTGTGAATGCATATAATAATATATTTCATTTATTCAAGTTACGCATTTGGTACACCACAATCATCGCTACAACGATCATTCCAACTGCCATCCCACGTCCGACGGTTAGAACCATCCTGACACGTGCGCAGCCTCCGCCGGCCGCCGTGCGCGGCGCGCCAGTCGCCCCCCAACGGCCACCGGCCGACGGCCGGCCTCGGGGCCGTCCGCGCTCTTCGCCCACTCGTATAAGTAATCCTCCTCGGGCGCCGTTTATTCCCGCGGGCGATGGGCGATGGGCGCGCACGCGGCGCCCCAATAAGGACCCTATTGATTCGCGATGGCGCGGCGGGGGCGGCAGAGGGGTGGGAGAGAGAGAGAGAGAGAGTGAGTAGGAGTGGGGACGGGGGTGGCGGGGAGCTGAAAGGCACGAGCATCTGCGCAGGACAAGATTAAGTGCAACGCTCCGCCGCCGCCGCCGCACGCGCCGCTCCCTAAATCTTTAGCCCGATTCTGACGCGGTGCCGTTTCTTCGCACCTCTCTCCGGGCGGCGTTCGCGCCCCCGACGCTGACTTCGCCGGGCCGCCTCACCCGAGAACCGCAGCGCGCGCGTGCACATCCTTTGCGCTGGCGTTTATGTTAGCGGGTTAGAGGAGGAGGAGGTCTCGATGGGAAATCCGTGGAGTGGGTGGGCGGACGTGGGGGTGAGGTGCGCCCGAATCGCTGCTCCTCGATTCGAAGAGATCCATTAGGTTTTCACCCATTCTTCTCTGGAATGGTCGATAAGAAATATGGAGAACGATCACCAGGGTTTGGCTTCTGATGACGTGTCGTCTTTTCATTGGTGCATCGTTTGCCTTTCGTGTTTTTTGTTAGTGAATGTTTCATGAATTTACAATGACACACTAAAACTAAGTTTTTATTGTATCATCAGTTCATGACGAAATTCATTATAATGGCCTCTGTTTTTCGAATTCTCAAAATTAAACGAATCTTCAGCTAAGGATTACATTTCCTCCTAAAATAGAGACTTTATGTTAAATATAAATTTATAAAAATACATTTTATTTAAACTTGTGAAATTCTTTGAGTAAATAAACCATTTTATACACATTTTTGAGTAATTTTCAAAAAACTAGGTGATGTTTCCTCTTATTTTTAAGTCATCTTATAGGTCATTTTCAACGATTTTTAGATCTGAGAAGCGAGCCCTAATGATGCCCTGTTTGCATATGCTGATATTTCAATACATTCCAGGCAGTAGTCGGTATCTATTTAAAACGCATGTGTGTTTCTTCTTCATTGGAAGGGTAGCTCTAGCCAAGCTTGAATTTCTTAACCTCCTCATTGATTTTTCTCGGATGTGTTCAGGAAATGACCGCATTCGGTGGAAATTACAGTATGCTTCTACTAGCTTCTACTATTTTCTCACACATTTATTTCGCTTCTTCTTTCTAAGTTTATTGCATTTTTATTAATGAATTTAAATTCACCATATGAGGATAGTGTGAAATTCCACAAAGAGAATTTGAAAGATGAAATAGACATTTGGTTTACAATATCATTAGGTATTTTAAAATTAAACATCGTTATAATAAACCATAAATGCTAAATAATATACCAAAATTAGAAGAAATTTCGGGAAGAGCAGCAAAATTAGTATATTCTTAATAATAAAATGCCCACCAAATACGGCGGAATTATTTAGCGAGAGGGAAATGTTTAATGACTGTAATCTATGAAATCGCAATCTTGTGTCAATGTACAATGCGAATTCAATTATAATTCAATAACACTTTACGAATCACGCTTTTTGTGTGTTGCGTTTAAGTTTTTAATATTCTAACAAATGCCACGGGGTTTTTGAAGTTACTCTTCAAAACTTTGCTGAAATCTTGTCATCTGTAATGCATATCAAGAATTGAAGTTTGAGAATTGACTCTTTACATTTTACATTTTTAACATTATTTAATCAACAAAAATGTATTTACCTGCAAGGAGAAAATTAGTGTTTAATTTGCAAATGTTCCATCATGAGATGTGACTATCAAATAATATTATGACTGTTTTGTTGACTTTGTTGATACTTTCAGAAACCTATTTCTTCGTAGGCCTTTCTTTGAGTCTGTACACAACTTATTACGAGACTGAAAGCAATAAATATAAAGACATTTAACAATAATATATTAGAGAACCTGTAATTATATATTAATATTAAGATTTGGAAGGGACCCTGGAAAAAGAAAGTGTTCTCAAACATACCAACGAACGAAAGTTTCAAAACCTACTAAACAATCTGCTCTCGATAAGTATAAAGTAAGAGTCTACTTGCTACTTGATCGTAATTCAACTACAGTAAACAGTGATAAGAGTTGTATATTAAAGTTTTTAAATGCCTGCAGGATGAATATGACTAGGTCAGAAAAAATGGTCAAATGCAACCATTAAATTTATATTCAATTTCAAACGTTGGCCTTTTTATTTTAAGAATTCGATAGTGAAACAAGTTTGCTCGTAGTAGCTAATGCCTGGCTTATAGCAGATTTATTTTGAGATCTTTTCCTATTCCCTTCCTTTCATTTCAAAATGGTTCCTTCATTCATTCTACGAAACTTCATGCCCTTATTCAGGGAATTGTACTGAATAAAATATGAATTATTGCCGATTTGACTTGAGAAAAAAGTAAACAGCTCCCTTGAATCTTCACTTCGTCATTCATTACTCAAGAAGTAGTGAGTTATGTACTCTCACAATACAAAATGTTGAGAATCAGAAATGAAGAATTAAAATTACTTGACCCTTGAATGTATTATTTGAACCGCTTCCGGGAAATAATGTTAGATTTATTGCACTTGGCGGCCGTGGCTAGTGTATATATAAGATAATGTGACGGTTACTTGCATATTCAGCAACAATATCCCGTATGTATTTTGATGAAACATGTCAGGCATTATAAATTACCTACATTTTAACTTCTTTCAATGACCCAATCGTATATAACTGATAGATTTTAATAGCAACTGACATTTGAAACAATATGCATGCAGAGGTCGTGTGAATACTTTTGCTAGTGATTGAAATGATATAATGAACTCCTCGTTACTATGATTTGCAAATTTATTTCACCGGCACAAGTCAGACTCCTTGGGTAAACACATAGTTACATTATTAATTTTCTCATTTTCTAAAGGTTCGTTTCAGGAACTTAGCACCTGGGCTCACAACTCTGGACAGCCTTTTTGGAGCTCCAGTACCTTTACATTCGTAGTTTCTAAAAACGTGGCTTTTCTCTCTTCACACAAATTGCCACATGTTCTTTTGCTTATCATTTTCGGAAGACCTTTAACTTGCGCTGAATTTATTTCTCTCTTGTGTAATTTGTAGTAACACTAAGTAATAGTACTTGGAGACCCCGGCAAGATACCCTTTCATAGCATTGCCCCATTAGTAGATTTCCCAGACATGAGGCTAAGAATTTTAAAGATATTATGGCGGAAAGCACTCGCAAAATATGATGTGATTATTTCTCATGGAAATATGTTGCTTTCCTGATTGCGTTTTTGATTAAGCTTTTATTTTGTGTGTTTTTATTAAACTATAAAAATTGCAAATAGTTTATTTTTTCAAACTATTTATAACGTGTAGTACTGTCGACGCCGGTTGTAGTGAACTTCTGGGGACTAACATTTTTGGTTCACTACATCAGAGATTCACCATACCCGATTACATCAAAGGATGCAGCAAATTTGTACATAATAGCACCCACTGAAAATTTGAATATTCAAACTTCACCGCAAAAGTTTCTTTCTTTCAGGTCGCACCTCGCATGTGACTGACCGTTTCACTTCCCAAAGGCGATTTTACTCGCCGTAATAACATACGAGATCCTTTCGATAGCGGCATGGTGCAAGCTGTTTATGAAACCGATCGCTTTTCCGCGCCGCGCGGCGGGTGCCACCCGGCTATGGGGCTGCGGCAGGCATGCGCCTACATAGAACACAACGCGCTTTGAGGTGAGGTATCTCAAAGCTTGAAACTGAGCCTAGCAATCGCGCCAGTTGTAGCAGGACACGGTCTTTCTTTCCACAGTGGAAGTGAGTGGCACAAGGTTATCAGTACCCCATTTCGTGTCCTCTACCCCCACCTCAGGGAAAACTTTTTCGATGACGACCTTTGACCGACGATATTTTTCCTGGTTGCCTGGAGTTGGAATTTGTGGCACTGGGGTGTTTTTTCATCTTTTTTATTTTATTTTATTTTTTTCAAGAAAGGAATTAATTTTATAAGACGTAGTATTTCCTACGTTAACTACGTTTAGAACTCACCTTATTCGAATTTTCTTATGATCATTTGTAAGTGAAATGGGACCAGTGGCTTAGGTTCATCACCCATCATCACCCAGAGTTTACTATATCAGAGTTGGGAGTCTATTGTAGTTGATGTATAGATAAAAACTTTTGAAATCGGAAGCCCATCACATATTTTTCAGTTTACATAGTCGTGTTTTAAACACACAAGCTTTATGAACAGGTTTTGATTTACTTTAGTTAGTTTCAGAGTAAAGACTTTTGTCGGTACAAAAACTGATTTTGGATGTGATTAAAATTAATTTGCAGGAAGATGTACGTAAATCAAAACTGTCACTGACGAAGACATGAAAAATGTTTTTGAAATAGAAGCAAATTCCAACAAGGAAACAGTTTTTACATCATGAATATTCATATTGAATTACATTCCATTACAAAGACAGCCTTTTAATTCTGTATTATATTCAATAACAGCTTAATTACCCTACGTTTTCCGAGTATTTACTTACCAAATCATCTATTAGACAGGGATAGGAATGTAAACCGAACTTGATTTACGTCCCCGTCCCACTTTTCGCTTCGCCCCTTCATAGGCAGAGTCGTAGGATCGTGAATTAAAGTACACCATGATTAATAATTTTGATAGAAATACTGTTAGCTTAAACAAATAAATAATGATATGTTTAAAAAATACAAATTGTCGAATTTAATAAATCATTTTCGAATATATAGTAACGTTTCAAAGTTTATAAACGCTCTCTTGGAAAATTTGATGCTTTGAACATTTCATTTGTCTTTATTTTATTTTTTTTTCGAATATGAATGATACGAAAATCTAGTTGCCTCAAAATAGAAAAAAAAATGTATACTATAGGTATATAATATGTATTGTGTTATGTATTGCGATATTTTGCATGAAGCTTGAGAACATTTTTTGTTCGATATTACGATTCGTGAAAATTAAGAGCAGAAAAATGGAGAAAACTGTATAAAGTATTTTCGTTACCAAAATTATGGTCGTGGAGTTCTTAAGAAACTCTAAGAGCGCAATTGAGTCTAAAATGTGAGTATTCCGGGTATTTGTTTTATGCTGAATCGTTAACTTATGAATGTTCCTTTTTGGTAGACAGTAAAAATTTTCGTTGTTTGCTTTGTAAGTACTTTTGTCTGACTTCAAGCGCGAAGTTTTACTAGAAACAAAATATTGAAGCGGTTTTAGTACCGTACACAAATCGGATTCGAATGCGACAAAATTAAGACTCTGTATTAATAAATTTATAAATTTATACTTCTCACTTTAGT
>BOPP01000058.1:2019279-2049893 GCA_017312745.1 Gryllus bimaculatus | reverse complement strand
CGCAGCGGCCCGCGGCGCCTACGGGGTCGCCACCACCATGAATCTGGAGGAGACAGTGTTTCCTATGGAGTAGGTTACTGCTGGAAAGAGTTTGCGGGTTGACCCTGGGGTCTTGTGGACGCAATACTAATAACGAAAGAGAGCAATCAGTTCGGTTTTAGGAAAGTCCTGTAACAAAATCTTTCAATAAGCACGAAAACATGATCTTCAATTGTAAATTTATCTTATTAATTTTCCATCGTATCATTAATATACCAAAATTGTAATTACATTTTGAGATAGTAGAATGGATATAGGAGGAAATAACAAATTAGATAATATTTATTTTAAACATTATTAGCAGTCTTACTTTACAAGCACAATACTAATAATACTAAAATTACCAATAATAATAATAATAATAATAATAATAATAATAATAATAATAATAATGTACGAAATCAATCTCCCTCGTGAATAGAAGTCATATTAATATTCGTTGAACCTCGTTTCTTAAGAACTCCCTCACGTTATTTCCACTCTGAAACTGTTTTTAAATAGCTTTGTTCTTTAGGACAAGATTTCTGGTGTCAGTCTCGTACAAGTTCGTCAAATAATGAAATTTTCATATCTTCAGAAAAACTTTCGCGAATCTTTCTCCTTGCAAATTTAGGGGTTTTGAATATAAACCAACAAAACAGAGCTATTTTATGTATTGAGGTCTTTCAATGCAAAATAGATTTTTCATAAATTTAAAATCAGAGGAATTAATGCTAAGATTAAGTTTTAAAATTGTTTATATCTGTGATTTACAATATTCAAAGGATTAGATCTCTAGAAGTATGAAATATCAATTTAGTTTATTTTCGTTTTAAGATATATATTTTTGAAGGTAAACAGAAAAATTCAAGGTACAAAACTGAATTGAATTATGCTCATTTGAATTCATTAACAACACTTAATATAAATTATCGATTATGACAAGATAATATTGCTGTATTTACTTCATTTCGTAAACAGATACGTTTATTCAGTAATAATATATAAATAAAGAAAATCGAACAAGCAATCAACTGTAGGAAAATACCAGACACCAAGTCGATTTGTTTTGTGAATTCATTCAATTCACCAGATAATAAAAATGTAAAACGTGCCATTTTATTTTCACTAAAGCGTGTATTAGCTTGCTTTGTGTTTTGGTGTGACGCGTCATCTCAGCCCATAGACCGGCTGAAGCCGTTGCTGTGGATGGCTGGGGCAGCGAGTGCTGAGACGGGAGCGTGCTAGGTGACCTCTTGGGCGCGAGGGGGGGGACGTCCGTCGAAGAGGGTGGCCGAGGGGAGTGAAGGGGTAAGGGGCGGGGAAGTGTTTCTTAGCTCTGAATGGTCAGGCGGGAATGTGTAATAAGGAGGAGCACAAAGGGAAATTGTGCAGTGACGAGGAGGAACGCATGCACGGCCGAATCAGCGTCGGTTAAATGGACGGGAAAAGCCTTAGAAGAAACACGCTTAATGTAAATGGCCTCTTGAAATGCAGAGATAAAAGGTATTCATCGCGAATTGTAATATAAATAAAACAGATATAAATTTCAAAACGCATACATTTATTACTCCAGGACCACGATAAGGTTTTGTTCAAAGGAACCTTACCTCCATTTTAATTTCTTGTAAAATTCTTCTTTGCTCATCTGCCAGAAACATGAAATGAGTTAATGCGCTATGCATTTAAAAAGCTACTTGAGTGTAGGAAATTCCTTTTGTGTTGAAGATAATTCCGTTATTTTGTCATAAAGCAGTTGCAGATCAAGTTTTAAGATTATTTTGCCATGCGTTTCAAGAAATATTAATAACATAAACTTGATAGAAACGGAGATATAATGAAGAGATGTTTTGAACGAAATCACTATCAATAGAAACATAAGTGATTAACGGAAATGAACAATTTTCAAGAAAATACAATGTTAACCATTATTTCGTGCTCCTATTCAATACTTATTTGATGATGATGAAGAAGAGGATTGATTTCTGAAATTCCCTAGTTCTTCGTTAATTTCTTGTGGAACTGCTGTTAATATCCAGAAATAGGGCGGAATTGAAAACTGTATGTCTTTTATTTGGGGATCACGAAGATAAATCTTTTTCATTTATAAAAAGTTTGCTCTATCACATTGAGTTTGACCGTCGTTCACTGACACACCCTGCCTGGAGCGTCCATTGTTGATGGACGAACGTTCTTCTCGGGGCGGGCACCTTATCTCTGAGGAGCTCTGTGCAGCAACGCTCCGGGTGGGTGCGTGCCCGTTGTACCGTCGGTGGGTCGGGGCGAGGCGGGGCAGAGCGGCGGCGGAGGCGGTGGCAGCGTTTAAGGGCCGCCCGCGGCGTGTTTGCTCAGCGCGCCCTTTCGCCCTTTGTTACGCCGCCGCCCCATTGCTCTTTTTAGCCGCCCCTCGCGGCCCGCGCCCTCGGCTGTTATTCCGAGTAATTTGTATCGGATGAGTGGTGTGCTGGGTGATCGGGCCCCGGGGGATCGGGGAGGGGGTCGCAGTCACCTGGCCACGGCCTGCCCCCCTCCCCCCACGCTCTCGCTCGATTGAGCGCGCTGCCCCCTGGGCATGCCCGTGCCCCCGCCACCGGGGCGTTCGGTCGCCCGGAAAAGACGGCTGAATGACTATCCTGGAGATCATGGCATCTGGATTTGATTTCTTCTTTCTTAATAGAGACGTAATATTCTTCAAACAGAACTTGAGGCTGAGTCGGTTACTTAACGTGTCACTAAGGTTCCTTTTTCGGATCTTGATACAAAATGTGTCGTCAATCCTGTGTTCATATAAATTTGTATCTTCTTCTGAGATGCGATGGTTTATTATAACTGGATAAAGTCACATTATGTTTATCAATAAAGATGTACAAGAACAAACTATGTCAAGCGTAGTGAGCGTATTGTTTTGTTGACATTGTAGATTGACGTATTCCGCAAAATCTCCTATGAGATATTCCTTACTCTTGACCAGCCGCCGCCCTGCAATTGTGCGCTCAAAAGAAAGGTAATCGGAAGTATTTTGAGAAATTAAAATATATTGTGAGTACCCGACGACCGCGGATTCAATCAAGTGTTATGTAATAGTGTTATGTAACTTTGTTATGAAACATTTACGTTTCCATAATTACAACCCGAAATAATATGGAGCCTTGTGAATTTAATTTTGAATTATATTTTTGTTTAACGAATTTTTCCGTTAATAATTTCTAGATCTCTAAATCCCTTTCTTATTATTCTAATTGCACAAATAATAAAAAAATGTAATCAGAATAAAATGAAAAATAAGAAATAGAACTTTACCCTAAGTCAAAAGAAATCCGCACTCATCATTCGCCATCAAATTATTTACAGCCTTTGTATTCTACAGCTTCAACTTCAAGCACACAGATATTGGGCCTCCAAATGCGGTAGAGTCAGTAAGAATTCAATTTGACTGATCGCCCTACTAATAGGCTTTCTTTTGCTTCCACAATAACATATATAGTATTGCTTAGGATTTTGCACTCAAGTTCCTATAATAGAAATCCTATTTTTCAATCAATTCACACTTTTAATTATTATCTTTCGTATTATTCCGACTTTTCATTAAAAAGTATTATGAGTTGCCATGCCATTTCGTTCACCGGCAAGCCTGAAACATATTACTGCCATGTAAGAATACACTACTACTGCTCTATAGCCACTAGCGTAAAAATAAACTGTTTCGCAAGAAACCTTCACTGAATGTCATTTCTCCATCATGGCACATCTCGAAGCTCTTCTTTTCAAAACATTACTTTTTTAAAGCTTCCTGCTGTAATTTTTTCATTTTTGAATTTTTAGGCATTTGCTTATTGCTGTATTATTTAATAATCTTCTTGATATTGTTACATTTCCGTAATAATTATATTTTCTCTATCATATGTACTAACTATGTCTTTCTTATGCATGTTAGTATTTCTCTTATTTGCGAATTTTTCACAAACTTTTTTTGTCAGTTAATAATTGTGTAAGTATTGTGACACTTGTATTATAGTGTAATACAAAGTAGTCTTAACTGTAAATAAATGTTATACAAATTAGCGTTGACGGTAATTTTATGTTTATGACTCAAAGGTCCAGCCTCAAATTTTAATTTTTTTCCCGAATCATTATATTTTGATTAAAAATTAATACATTTTTTAGTTTTTTGTTAATTCGTCCATATATTTATTTTACATGAGTTAACGAAATTTTTAATCATCAATCAAGTATTTCAGCTGAAGTAATGGTTCTGTCATTTCCAGGTAACCAACATTGCATTTCAGAAATATACACGTAGTAGTTTTAATTTCCAACACACTTTCTACGTTCATCCGTTCGCTTCCTTTACCATCGCTCTGTCGCGAATCCTCACACTGGCCGGTTTACGTGGCTCAGGGCATCTGTTGAAGTCACTGCAGTGCATCTGGCCGGGCGGTCCTATGTTTCGAGTCCTGACGGTAGCAGGATTTTCGACACTAGCTAGATAGCTAGGTCCAATTCAGCCGCAGTAGGTCAAATTCTAGCGCCTGGCTTCTCTGATCAAAAGTTTTCCGTGGTTTCTTCTATCTCACCAGCGGAAAACCTAACAAACGGGTCACGGATCGCGCGATCTTTCCTTCCCCTTCGTTGTCCTATCTCACGTCTTACCTACACACACTTGCGCTCACATGTATTACACTACCATGTCGGGAGCTTTGAGCTTGTTCCGGCTAGGGCGGTGTCTTGCTGGTGGGAGATACCTAGTTGGGAAAACGCCACAACCCGACGGATAGATCAGCGCCGGATTCCATCATCCAGCAGGGGACGATCACCTCCTCCTCCTCCCGAGTTAAAAAATGCACTATACTTACGGCACTAATGTTCTTAGCTGTTTACACCCGAAATCACTAATCCATGAATGAAACAAGACTGCTCCCTCCTTCCTTCCCGTTGGATGTGATCTGGGGATCGTGCGCTGAGCGTCCGGTATGTTCCCGTTGCAGAGCCCGTGCTGCACGGCGGCGGGCCTCCGTTCTTCGGGTACGGGCTGGGCGCGGGCGCCGGCGGCGGCATCGCCAAGCCCATCCCGCGGCCCGCCATCTTCAACCCGCACCTGCACACGCTGCTGGCATGCCGCCATCCCTACCTCACAGGTGAGTGGGCTCCTGGCGCCGCCACCACGCGCGCTGCCTGGCGGCCCGACGATTGTTATGTCGGTTCCGCTGGGAAACGTCCTTGACTCTCTTTTGCACATGTCATGTGACACGTGTAATTCATGTAAGGTTCGCTTTTCAAGAAAGCATAAATTATTAATGGTAAAATGTTGGTGTGTAATAAAACGGCGTGTTGATGCTAGTCTTTATTGCTGAAGTATACATGTAAACTGCGTATTCTTGACATATTTATAATGGCACTTGATGTCTAATCGGTTGTTACGGTGTCATCCAATCGGAAACTTGAACGTTACCATAGTGACGTCACAATAATGACATTCAAGCTCTCGATTGGATGACACCGTGACATTCTTTAAGTGTCGCAAAAAATAAATCACAGTACGTATAATATACCGCACAATCGTTTTTGTTCCATCATAGTTGTGGGATATTATACATAACTATAATACATAAATATTATACGTAAATAAAATCTTCTATATGTTGACGTGAATTCATTTTTTAAATTAGTTAATCTTGAGTTTGCGGTGCACCTCAGTCATGACCATCATCGCTACTGTAGTTTATTTTTGCATTGATACTAATATATACTTTACTAATATTTACTAATATTAATTTATATTATATATAATTTACTAATATTTTCTAACATATTCAACATAGCTGTAGGATGCCGCAAAATCAGTATGTTATTACACTTATTAAAAGAGCCAGTGGTTCTGAGTATGTTGACACTGCCTACTTGGCTGTAGCAAGCACTTGACTCCTGGACACATACTGTTTACTGATCTATCAACGAAGTTAGCTGTTCATTTCGGACCGATGTGTTTGCTCAGAAACCCTTAAGTTCCTTCTTGTAGAGAGAATACAGATGCTGATAATTCTGTTAGCTGTGCTGACCACTATTTTACAAAAATTTATGAAGGAAGGTTTTAAGAAATCGAAGCATAAAATGGGCAATTATAGTTTTTTTCGTAATTTCTCGTTTTTTCTTAAATAACGTAACGTTTTTCTTAAATAACGTAACGTTTTTCTTAAATAACGTAACGTTTTTCTTAAATAATATAACCCTTTTTCTTAAATAATATAACCCTTTTTCTTAAATAATATAACCCTTTTTCTTAAATAATATAACCATTTTTCTTAAATAATATAACCATTTTTCTTAAATTATATAACCATTTTTCTTAAATAATATAACCATTTTTCTTAAATAACATACGTTTAACACAAGGAGACTAAGACTAGTATTTTATTATCTCGTAACTGCAAGAAAAAATGCGGGGCAAGTTGGTCACTGTTCGAAATTATCCAAGGGTAAGAACAAAGCTCTGAATCTTGCACTGGCATGTGAATTGTTTTCCTCAAACCGATTGATAAAGAGAGATTACATATTATGAGATTGCGAGGTTAAACGTATTGTATTTGATATGCTGCAGGTTTTATGCATTCTAAAGGAATCTTTCGGTATTTGAGACAATCCAAATATGTTATAAAGACAATCCTACATTTACAGCAGCTCAGGATATTATGTTAATTATAATAAAAAGATGGTTAAAGTTTTCAAAAAAAAAATTTCTCCTTTGCTTGGGTGCTTGAGGTATCATTTGGATATTGGTAGCCTATGAAGATTTAACTTCATTAAACATTTGTGAATTTTAATATATATTTTTTATAAAATACTATTATGTATTCTTTCATAAGAATTCGCCGGTAACTCTCTGAAAATAAATGTACTAACTGTGTGCTGTTTAGAAAACACATATGTTTTCATAGTATCATAAATACATATTCTATATGTAACATTTTTTATCAAAAACAAAATAATAATCTTGTGTTATCGTCATTATTTACGTTCCGTAAGTAGAAGTTACATAAAAAACGTTACAAGATTTGAGAGTATTAAGTACAAGTGAGTAAAAGCGTCGAAGAAGAGCCCTTAATCGGCTGGGAGCCCGCCTTGCACGTGTCGGTGACCTCGATTGCCCAGGGCGGGTCGAGGCGAGGCGGAGCGTGGGAGGCGGCCCAGGGAACGACGTGGCGGGCAGGTGCTGCTGACGCCGGACGCTCGCGACCGCGCGTCAAACTTCGCCTGACCGCTCCAGCGGCCTCCGCCCACGCTCCCCCTCCTCTCCCCTCCCCCACCCCCTCCTCCTCCTCCCGCAGCCGCTCCATCACCGTCACGGCGCCCCCTCCCCTCCCCTCCCCCAACGGAGCTGCCTTCCTTCAGATGGCGGCTTTTTAGACGGGTGTTTTCAGCCATGTATTTTAGTGGGCGTGCCGTTGTTTCGAAGAAGCTTTCCGTTCTTTCTCCTAACGCGGTTTTCTGTCGTGGGGAAGACTTTGAGAGTTAATGGAAAGTCTTAGAGAATACAATACTTTATTATGAATCCTGAAAATATATACCCGCAGTATTCGTGTATTTACTTCATGCCACCGCCGCCTTCAGTTGAGTTTCAAGGACCAATATTCTCATTGAAAAATTTTGTATTGGGAAATAAAATAATATAACAAGCAGTATAGGTGGCAGACAAAATTGGTGTAGGCTGCATAGAGTCTGCAGCCGTAGAAGACGGCGTACGTGAAGCGATTTGAGAATGCTGCGGAGGGTACATGGCCATCGGAATATGGAAATAATCTAAACAAATACACTCATTACATTTTCCTCATATGCTGAACTTACGTTAACTCGTGAATGTATTACTACGAACTTTACGTTACGTTAACTTACGAACAACTCGTGAATGTATTACTACCGTAATCTATCGCAATATATCACAACCTCAAAACAGCGGGGCCATTGGATTTGCACGTTTGCTCTGGTTACTATGGCTACGCCGAGCGGAAGGTCTGAAGAAAACTCGTATGCATTATGCGACCATCAAAAACACACATTGGCGAATAATGACACATTTTCACTACACAACTATATCAACGTAAGCTTCACAGGTACTACGGTCGCTCGTAGCTTCCCCATATGCAGAGAACTCACCGTTCATTCCATTTTATCTCGTGTTGTTACTTACCTTACCCAAAGAACCAGAGTTTGGTATTGAATAATTACTTGTGAACGTAATGATAAGTTGTTTTTCCGAAGTTGGTTCATGTTATTGCGATAACAAAGTGAGATTATTTGAGTTCGTCGTACTCCAAACTTCGTTGAAGACTCGCAATTTATAGAATGTTTTGAATGAAGGCAATATTAGGTGTGGTTACGCTAAGCATTGTTGAAATAACATCCTTGTTAGAAGTCTTCCTAGGAAGGTTCTTCTGTAAAGGCATGACGAATTAGGGAGAAAAAATAAGGGATAATAAACCCATTGAGGAAACTTTTCACCCAACACTAGATACTATGTTCATTGACACTAGAGTCTACGTTCATTGTCAAGGAGCACACCAACCGCGCTAAAACGAAATTGGATGGAATTCTCCTTCATAATCCCGTCGGAACGCAGCAGAATTCTAAGCAATTGCGCCAAATCGGTGAGAAGCTACATTAACGGAGTTCATTGCGAAACAGGTGAACCACAAACTCGAGCAGCGTCGGTGGCGAAGGAACAGCGTGGGTGGTCCACGTCTCCGGCGACGGCATTTTTCCGCGGATCATCCCTTCTCACCCCAGAAAGGGGGCGATCGGCCACCCGGAAGACTGTGAATCCTTGGGAGGGGGGAGGGGGGTTCATTGACTCCCCCAAGGATGAACCGGCCACCGGGCGCAAAGGCCACCGGGTCTGGTTACCTGTGTAAACACGGTTGCAAGCGCCCCCACAAAGGACGTCGAACCTCCTCAGCCCGCACCCACAGGTGGTGAGCTTTCCCGCGGTGGGCGGTGGGCGGTTGCTCTTTTTCTTGCAAATCGCTTCCCAAACGCGGCCGCATCACCGGGTACATTGACTGTACCGCCTTGCGAGTCGACCGCCTCCGCCCCGGAGAACGCGCATTGTCGGTCAAATTGAGTTGTGAATTGGACGAACGCGAAGCAATTTAGCGGATACTCTCTGTAAAATAGGGCTTGTGCCGATTGGGCGCGTAGGTGGAATTTTGTGGCGCGGAATTTGGGAAGGTGGTTAAGTTATGTGTGTTCTGTATTTAAGCCGCGGGGGGGGGGGGAGAGAACGGAGGAAGATTGACCGTAAATGCAGTACAAATAGAGCACACCTCTGTTGTGTTCCGCATTACCGTCTATACCTGCTCTTCTCTGCATGCTCCTTTTGGTCTCTTTTCAAATGTATGTTAGTTGTAGAATTCGACATGGAAAATTACTTGTTGGTTTAAATGTGGAAATAATTCGGGACTCTATCAGTACAACCGAAATGTTATTTTAGTAACAGAAAATATTATTTTGTATTAATTTGAGTAATTTCGTCAATAATAGTAAAAATTGTAGGTGATGTACGGGAGACAAGTATAAATATGCGCAAGTTTTCTTAAGCTCCAGATTCTCTTCTCATACTTTTATTTACATAGTTGAAGGATGAATAAAAGTACAAACAAAGCGAGGGTAGGAAAAGTGTTTGCATCTAATGGGTTATATTTATTTTCAAGTTTTGGTTTCTTTGAAGCAAAAAATACATTTTCGAGGGAGATTTTTTTTAATGTAATTTTTTTCTTTGTTAGCATAGAAAATGGAACGTAATAACATAAACCACAGTCTGGTAATCCTACAATTTTCTGCATACATTAAGAAACGTATATATAAAATATTTCATTTGTGCAATTAGCTAAACAAATATTCGTCGCTTTTTTTATGGGTTGGGATGTGGTTGACTGGGACAATTTTCATTCTGTAATTTCATATAACTCTACAAGAAGTCACTTTCTAATATGTTAACATATCCAAGTACTTTGTTGAAACATACATAATATTTTTATTCACTCCACATTACATTAAAATCGTGACAGCTCTCAAGACATCTCGTAGATATCCAGGAAGCAAGTGCGTCCTCTCAGCTTCTGATCTCATATCTTTTATAGAGGAGAGCGACATAGTATTAGTTGTCCTCCCGCATCCGCCGGCAACACATTCCGACCGCGCACGGGCGTGAACCTCTCCTGTCCGTCCGAGCGAGGTATCGGAAACCGTTTCACCGCTGTTCCGTGAACAGTGGCCGGGCGGCGACACGCGCAGAATAAACAAATTTGTCAACAAGGGGGGCGAGGGCCCTCGAGCGGAGCGGCGCGGCGCGGTGCGATGTGGGTGCGGCCGGTGGCGTTCTATGCGGTGAGGGGAGAGGGGGTAAACGGGGTGTTCGGGGCTCGCGGACCTTGGGATCATTCCGCTTCGCGTGGAGTGTGGGGCGTTTTAGACCCGGACACACGCAGGCGCCAGCGACGCCACTCGCGTCAAGCGCTCTCAACCGGCCCGTCGCATGATCTAGCCCCCACCCTCACCACGCTCCCACCACCCCCAACGCTCGCCAGCCACCCGCCTCACAAAACTGCCTCCTTCTCTCCTCCTTTCGCCTTCCACCCCTCCGCGGCTTCGTCCGGGCAGTCGGTCACGCGCCGGACATGGCGTTTCCCCACTGGCAATGCGCGATGCGCGCGGAGGGCGGTTTGTAGGGCATGTCGCGGGTCGCAGCTGGAGGGGCATTTTGGGATTCCAAACTGTGTGGGCGAGTAATGCAGAAAAAATGGGGTTGGACACCTGTGCCGAATGCTACTACAATTCAAATAACTTTATTTATTCATCCTCAGAAGGAATCGGTGCATTCTAAATGACGTCTATTTGACAGAAACATAACAGAAATGGGACAAATATAGACGTTTTTAATTCTCGCCTTTGTTTTCAGTTCAGTTCTTTTCATTTCAGTTCTCTTTCTTTTGAATAAAATAATAAAAATAAATAATTATGAAATTTTTTCACGAATAAAAAATGATTATATTGAAAGTAGAAAAACTGTTTACATAGGAATCAAGAAATGTGAGACGTAATAAATGATATATTGAAGGAAAAGCCTTCAGAGAAGATTCACTATGTCAAATAATTGCTTTTAAATCATATAATTAATGTAATGAACACTATTTTCATTGTTTTGCAGATTCACACACTTTTATTATATTATTGTTGTTGTTTAAAAATTAGACATCCCGTTTGTTTGCCGAACAATGCCAATGTGATTACATAAATATTTTATGGATGAAAAATCGGAAATCAGGATTTCCCATTCAAGTTAATTTCTTCTATAAATTAAACATTAATGTGCAAAGAAGTCATTGCCCGCGATGAGATTTTCTATTAATGTCTTGTAAAAAGGCATTTAACTATTCCAATTAAAGAGTTAATCAATAATCTATGTTCCGATCGGAGTTGCGAGTTCAAACACAAATGAAGAATGTTTGGATTGTTTTCTGAACAGATTTATATTGATTATGGTGGTATGAAGAGACCGATGTAACCGTTTACCTGAAGTCATCTCCTACATGGAGTTAATGAAATTCAAAAATTCCCCGCATCCCAATTGTTGTAAAGTAAATTGAAACTATGGCTATGTAAACCATACACAGTACATACAGTACGAAAACATAGATGTTTCCAAACACCAATGATTGTTATGGACCATATATATTTCGAACATTGATTTTTGAAATTTGAACATCGATGTTTTGAATCATCAATTATTTGTTGTCAATGTGGCATTCCTAGACAGCAAGGGAGTTCAATGTCCGCAAACGTGGAATTTTTGAAACATTATGGTTATGATTCAATGTTTTTAATATCGATTTTTGAAACTTGAACATTATTGTTTCTTTCCATTCGAACAATTATTATCGATGTTTTATTGTGGTTGTTGCATCCCTCATCGCGAGGTCTGTTTGATGTGAGCAAACACGGATTTTTTTGAACATCTGTTGTTATGGGCCTATATATTTTGTACATGGATGTTTGACCACCTCGATGTATCATGGTCGTGAGTAGGAATGGCAAAAACACGTCGATGTTTTTAAAAAATCGGTAATTCGAGCAGAATCATCGACATTATAACATCCATGTTTTGCTTTTGATGTTTTCTTCAGATCGATGTTTTTGTATAGAAACATCGATGTTTTAAAAACAATTTCTCATTATATAAATAAAATTTTCAGTATCTAATATTTTTCGTTGAATAAAAGTTAAATCAATTTCAAATAAACTCGTTCCTTTTTGGTGGATTGCTCGCAATCAACAGCCATTGACAATTGTTACTATTGTTACTATTGTCGATCCGCATGCGGCACACAACCTTTGTTATTCGCAAACTTCCTCCAGTGTTGTTACTTTTTCTTTTGATTTTGTACGGGGTAATATTGTTAAACTGCATTTGACAACTTAGAATATTGATTAGAAAATTAAGATGATAGCCAACTTTTAAGGCAGAATATTCTTTAAACTAATATTGACAGTTTTATATATCACATTATAACCAGAACATGTTATGTATTACCTTAGATACGGGACATTTTAGGTATCAGATTAGAACTGGGACATTTTATGTATCACATTAAAACCATGACATTCTATGTATC
This sequence comes from Gryllus bimaculatus, assembly GCA_017312745.1. NCBI lineage: Eukaryota > Metazoa > Arthropoda > Insecta > Orthoptera > Gryllidae > Gryllus > Gryllus bimaculatus. The sequence continues at coordinate 2,037,213 of BOPP01000058.1, read as the reverse complement.
TCATTAGAATCAGGTCTTTGATTTGTTTCATAATATTTAAAACATCTATATTTCAAACATGGCTGTTTTTATTGATTTTGTCAATGTCAATGCTATTTGATCGGCATAGAAATGTTTTTGGTGAATGTGCCGCCGCTAGCGGCGAGGGCATTCGTATCAGATTAGAATCGGGACATTTTATGTATACCATTAGAGCCAGGACTTCGATATGTTTTATAATATTCAAATCAATATTTTCAACCTGGCTTTTTTGTCGATTTTGCCATTGTCAAAGCCATTCGTTCGGCGTGGCAATGTTTCTGGCGATGTATCGAATGGCTGAGAGGCGAGGGCGGACCGCGCTGACGGCGGCGGTGCTGGCTATGTGGCAGTGTCGGCGCCGGCGGCGGGCGGCGCGGGCGGCGCGGGACCGGGCGGCGCGCAGGCCGGCGCGCCCACCGCCGTCTTCCCGCTGCCGGGCTCCTTCCCGTGGGCCAACAGCTCGCGCGGCAAGCCCCGGCGCGGCATGATGCGGCGCGCCGTCTTCTCCGACCTGCAGCGCAAGGGGCTGGAGAAGCGCTTCCAGATCCAGAAGTACATCTCCAAGCCCGACCGCAAGAAGCTCGCCGAGAAGCTCGGCCTCAAGGACTCGCAGGTGAGCGGGGTGCGGGTACCTCAATGTGCGTAGCTTAAGGCATGGAAAACTCGCTTTGTACCTTCTCTATTAATTCAAATCAAAATTACAAACGTCAATAAGCATGGATTGAGACATGAAAACTCACTGATTCGCCTTGTATCTAATCCATTAATTCAAACCAAAATTAGATTCAAAGCAAAAGTATAAAAGTCAATAAGCATAGATTAAGAAATAAAAAGTAATCCAATCACTTTTAATCTACTCCATTACTTCAAAACAAAATTAGATTTTCGTCTTTTTTGTTAACGCTTGTGCATGTGTGTACTGCAAACGGTCGTGAAGTTAAATTTTGGTTTGAACTAATTGAGGAAGTAAATATAGACATTTGGTGAACAAGATACTTTACTCTTTTCAGCAGTGTTCTTCAGTTCTATTTTAACATGATTTATTGTCGTTAATAACCTCGTATATTTCAAGTTCAGAATCTTGTAACTTTTCAGGATAGTTGTATATTTTGAAATTTATAAATAATTCATCTTTCATATATTCTCTATTTATGTACCACTGGTTTAAGATTACCCATTACAAATATGTATAATTTGGGATGTTTCAAATATACACATAAGCCGTGTTAAATAAAATTTGCATATCATTGGGTATGTTTTAAGGAGACAGTTCTTATTAGTAATTATAAAGAAAACGTGTTGAGTGTTGTTAATAATATGTAGAGCTCTGTCTAATCAATTCAGCTACTTTTTTTGCTACGATTAGTCCCGCTCAATTCCAGGTTCATATGGTCCTTCCACCAGCATATGCTAGTTATGATGTCGAGGTTAGAATGTGACGTTCTACCCCATGACGTCCCAATCTTGATCGCGAGATGATGCGATAATTGTAATAATGATGGGAAGAGAATAGAAAGGAAGGATGTCATGCGATCCGTGGCCCGTTTTGCAGGGTGCTCATCCGGCATTCTCCTGGAATTAATCAGGTTAACCACTGATCAGATCATGCGGTCTACGCATTCGCAGGTTCCCAATACTCACAGATAAAAAATCACATCGAATTAGTTTCTGGCACCTCGCCGGTATCGAACCCGCGGCCTCCCAATCACTGGTAAGCTCGAATCGTAAGGCGTTGGCTTCAGGCTCGTCAATATCGGCGTAGTGTTCAATGTATCTACGATTGCACTTTTAATACTCTGAAGAGATGATAAACGGTAACCCATTCGTGTATAATGTAATATAGTTTTTTTATTAGTTGCCTGCAGCAGCTAGAATGCTGCTCAACAAAACGACCCAAAAAGGTTTTCCAAAAGTAGCAAGCATGGTTTCCAGGAACCGCAAATAAAATACTCTCTTATAACATTGCAACGTATTAAATATTTTAACAAAAGTAGCAAAGATTTAATGGCGTGCGGCCTCTTCCTGCGAGCCTCGCTGTCGCATGACGTTAGCTGTGTCGTGATCAGTGATGCAGTGAGAACGAGAATTCAGTCGGTAAGTGCAGTACGAGAAAAAGCGGAATAACACAACTTCATGGTGGGTTGTCTCTTTCTCCGAGCTTTGCTGTCGCATGGCCTGACGCAAGCACTGATGCAGTGAGAAGGAGAATTAAATCTGTAAGCGCAGCCTATTTTAGGAGAAATAATACCATCAAATATTTACATTTTTCAGTCAAAATCGAAACTGTTTGATTGTTTATAGTTTTACCTAGTTCCTGGGTATCTAAAGAAACCACGTGCATGTTTCACATAGTCGGATTCTATTAGGTTGATTTCAGTTCCAGCGCACATTGGTGATTAGTAATATAGTTAAGACTATGACATTTCATAATATCCTGGTGATATTGCAATTTATACTCATTCTTACCTCACCTAAATAATGTTTGAATTCATATTTCACGCAATATGTTCCTGATTTTAGTCTATTTGAAAGGTTGCTCATTCAAGCGAGAATTTGCAATAAGAATCATTATAGATTTGGCAGATAATACATTCAATTTTCAGTGTTTACAATGAATATTTAGGACAATGTTTTTCGTTTAAAGGGACCTTTCAGAATCATAGATTAAAATGTTTTGATACATATGATGATGAGAGTATTTTTCAAAAAGAAAACGGTCAATAGAAACGCTATAAAAATAATGCGAAGGATTTAAAGAGCTAATTCTAATATGCTTTAGCATAATAGTTAACTTTCAGTTAGAGTGGCACTTTAAGCAATGTGCAGTTTATTTACATGTGCAGTACATTACAATATATTAAACACACAGTAAAAACATTTTAAAAGAAGCACCTCACGGTCATCTTGGACTATTACTTTTGGCCGACGATATTTTTTCAAAACTACATGGTGTTGTAATTTGTGGCACTGAGGCGATATATTATTTTCCAGGACGATGTAATTCCTACGTTCTCTATAGCCAAGGTTCAGGCTTATTTGCATTAAGCTTGTTTGTAATGTAAGTGAAAAGGGATCAGTGGTGTAAGTTCATTACAACCTAGGGTTCATGATATAAGAGTTCAGTAATTGACATCTACTGTAATTCTAAAAAGAATATGTGACGTAATAGAACCGCTAGTTCAATTTCTGTTGAGTTAGTTGATTAGAAGAACCACGGCATATCCCATATGTAATGCCTTGTGAATTTGTATAAATAATATTTCGGTATAATACTCTATGAGTGAAGGATTAAATCTACCTTTTGTAAAAACTGATGTCATATTAACAGTGACTGATGTGCATATTTGCCGAACAAAATTTTAATTACGAGATAATAGGATAATTTTAATTTGACACAAACAATGAAAACATAACTAACTGAAATGCAAAATCATATTAAAACAACTCTTCTCATTTCCACGGGTAATAATACGGCATTAAGTTTCTCTATAAATCTCTCCCGTGTTTTCACATTCGTTTTCATTCATTACATACTGTGCAGTCCAGTCCGCGATTTCAAAACAATTTGATCTATGTAGTAATATATATCGTTTAAACTTGTGACTTTACACCTTCTTGACGTACTACTACAACATGGTCTCACTCCGGTATTGATTACATTTTTGCAAACATCATTCTAACATCAGTTATAACGCAGTTCGATCGATATTTTCGCAGTGAGCCATACGGCGCATCAACTGTTACTACTGCTCGATTCAACGCAAATTGTCACTCATTGTTCCACTTGTACCGGATTGCTATCACCACAAGCCACAGCTACAGGAATCCGAATTGTAACCTTTCCCTGGTCATTGCCAATACACTTCTCACGTGCTCCGAGTTCCACTATCTGTGCCAATACACTTCTCACGTCTTTTCAGTTTCACTAGCTTCGTTGTCCGTCCGTGCCTCTGCCACCTTCCTGACATTTCAATCACGACCTCTAAATCTCCCCAGGCGTCATTCACCCATTGCTCCATTTGTTCCGGATCGCTATTATCACAAGACACATTACAATCCGAACTGTCGCCCTTCGCGCTCATTGCCAAACACTTCTAAGTCTCTGTTCATACCTTCGTTGTCCGCCCGTGCTCTGCACCCCTGACATTTCGCCACGACTCTAGCTCTCCTCAGGCGCGCCGCCACCTATGCAGCAGCGCCGCGTTGAATATGCAAACGGCGGAGAGCGCACCGCGCGTCTCGGCTGCGAGGTACAGCGCCGCGCCGCCCGCGCCGCCGGCCGCCCGCGCCCGCCCGCCGCCGCACCGCCCGCCCCCATCTCCCGCGCCGCCCGTCCCGCGCCCGCGCCCCCGCCCGCCCGCCGCCAGCCCGCCGCCCCGTTCGCAGTCCTCTCGGCATAATGACGTGTCGCGCACGTGTGGCTGCCGCGTCCGCCGGGGCGCGAGCGCCTGCGGAGGTCGGGGAACCGCGGCTCCTCCGATCGCCGCGACTAAATCGCCGCGATTATCGCCTCGCCGAGCGGGCTCCCCCCCTCGCCTCTCCGGCAGGGCCACTTGCCCTCCGCGCGCCGCCGGCGCTTGCATCCTAATTGCGTGGCCTTCTCGCCGCGAGGGGACGCTGCGCGAATGACGGTGCGGTTGCGGTGGGTTTTTAAGCGCATTTTCATCGTGATGCAATTCGTTTGGTCGAGTGGCGCTTCGGAGCTTATTATAACGCATGTTTGCGTTTTTGCAAAGAGTTTTAATTGGTCGGATATTAATAGAATATTGGATAAATAGTTTACATTCTCATGGGGTTCAAAGAATTTTCAGACTACAACTAATTATTGAAAGCCAATGACTGTATCTTTTTCATTACCGGCTACTTTACAAATTTACACGCGACAAATAATAATGAATACCATACTGAGGGAGTGCAAAATACCTTAAGGTAATTTTGAAATAAAATACAAAAATTTGTCGACAATATTTCTATGGGTAGGATGGGTAAATACGAATAAATTTATACAGATACGAGTCATTGGAGACGTAAGACGTAAAATAACAATAAATACAAATTGAAGTAAATATTAAACATTATAGAAAAATAATTAAATAAAATTTCAAATTGTTAGCAATGACAAAAGAACATAGTAAGTCGGTGGGTTAGATCACATCGGAGCCAAGTAATAACAATCAGAACAAGTGAACGGCGGAGGGGGTTTGGCGTGTTAGATGAACAATTTTCATCAGATTTAATCGGGGTTTGGTAGAGTAAAGACGTGTCGCTGTGATGACATAGTGCTGTCACGTTTTCGTAAGAGTTTGTTTGAATATGTTAGACGTAGGACGTATGGTCCACAAGTCGTAAAAGGTTACGAGAAATAGTTAAGATAAATATTAGTAAGTACTTTTATGACGCGAATTGTAGAAAAACTGATATGGAAACTTGAGTGTGAAACTTCCAAAAATGCTGGAAGAAAGCTTCATTATGGATGCGGGTTAAATAGGGATAAAAATCAATTAAAGGAGGGTAGTGGGCCTCGTCACGATACTAACACATTAACATTAACGTAATAAACGATACCAATACTCTCGGAGAAATATTTCCGCAATCTTTACATTTGTTGACGAATTTGTAATTCAAGACAAAAACACTACAAAAAATGTCATTTTAACTTTGCTCTATCTCGAGTGCCCTTCAAATTGTTTGAATTAATGTTTCAATTAAATATTCGAATCAAAAACTCTACAAAATACTAAGACTTTTTTCTGAAGCAGAAGGCGCAGTAAATGAGAAAAGTAAACGCGGGGAAAATATAATCGAAATAAACATTTTTTTACAAAACTATAAATTTCATCATTTGAAGGAACTGTTAAACATCTCCATCGTTCCTGTATACCTTCGAATGCCTACTCTCTGAGCAAAATCCGTGTCAAGAATCCCCGCACTCCGCGGGTGTCACCCAAAATCGAAACGGTGGGACCTTCTGTAATCGTCGCCAGTCCCGTAGCCTTCATGAATTCCCGCATACCCGACGAGGAGTATGCAAACCATCTCTTTGGGTTATTCTGGTCTCACCTCCAACTGTCACCGTCACTCGTTCTGAGTTTCACATCGCGGTCGCCATTTTTTGTCACAATCGTCGACTCCTTAGGCAAAGTGACGACCCGAGGGTTTCCGCCACGAAAATTTAAACAAAAACTACACCTTCCACGACACCATAGGTTGTGTCTCCAAAGCGGTCGTCTTGCTGTATTAATATACAAACTTCACTGTCTTACGTGAAATCCTTTCACAATCTTACTGACGTTTCATTTTCACCGCGTCTACGGATGGCGATACACCGACTGCGACGGCACGATCCACGTCTCTTACATTCCGTCTTTTTCCCTCTTCTGTTTCCATTTCCTTTCGTTCATTCCATTCATTATACCTCCTCTCTTTCTACCATCATTACAGTATTCTTTCTCTTCTTTCTTCCACTCTTTTCCTTCTCATTCATTTTCATTCTCGCTATTTTATTACCGTATGTCGTCATTCGCCTGCCCCCGTTACCGCCGCGGCGGCAATTCTTATTTATCAATAAGTAATCATCATGAAATCATTTTGTTTGCCTATGGGCGCGTTTTGGCTCTGTTCAGACCACCGTGCGCCGACCCGCCAACAGATATCTCCTTCATCGCCGCTGCGCATCCCCACTCCCCGCCGCACGCTACCGTGCCCCTGTGGGGGTTGATGGGGCTCCTTCACGGCGCGCGAGGCCGAGAGAGTCTATCGACTGTAGCGCGACGAAAGTAGACCAGGTATTCTGATTGCTGATCAATAATGGTCATTTGCTTTGAAGGTAACAAAAAGCGTATTAATAATTGAATCAGTTATAACTGAAGCAAATATTTAATATTCACTAAAAACATTTTGAACAGCTTACTAGAGACGTTTGAAAAAATACAAAAAACAATAGGAGAAACATAATGATAAGATTGTTTTGTTTTAAATGAACTTTGAGATAAATATCACCATGAAAAAACAAACTTTTGATTGTCCAATTTTTTTGAAATCCGTAGATTTGTTGGAACGACCTTGAAAGCGCCACAGTTCTTAATATTTTGATTTTCAACTGATTTTTTCCAATGAATAGTTTCCTCACTATTTCCTTTTGCAGAACATTCAACTGGTGGGTAGTTTAAGGGAAGACTACTAGATTTGCACTTTTATGATTTACACACTTATTAGTTTTATCGATCATTGAATTTTAACGGTCTTTTAGTGATCAGTGTTTTTTAATTTCCCTTTATCAAGAGGTAACTTATTTCAATATATCTGATTCCAATGAAATGTCGTTTTAATACTCCCCAAAATGTGGGAAAGCTTTTTACAACGACAGTAGCCAATAGTAAAAGCATCGAATTCAGGACACAACTGTTTCTTCCCTATAAAATCCCCCCCCCATTCTGGTCAACAGTGCTCCGGCGCAGAGGGGCAGCGGCAAGGCAGTGGGCAGTGGCGCGGCGCTGGGCAGCCCTGGGCGGCAAGAAGCCGCGCCTTCCGGCGCTGGTAGGTCGGGCATGATATGCGAGCGAGCGGGCGCCCTCGCGACGGACGGCACGGGGAGGGGTGGCGTACGCGTGGCGTCGCGCGGCGTGAAACAAGAGGCTTATGCGCCGGCGCGCCGCTCGACCCCTACACGGCGAAGTGCGGGCTCTTCGAAGCGTTTAGATGTTGATTTGATAGGTGATTGGTTTTTGTTCGCGTACTGCGAAGTCCCTTCAAAGGAGAGAGCATGATTTTATCGAGTAGCGGTCATTCCCCGCTAGGATGGTACGTGAGTTTTTTCCCATCCAGGTGTCTCCCAGTGCAGAGCACCGCCACGTGACGGAAAGGATATAATTTCGCTTTGGTGTTCCCGGATTGTTTCGTAGGTGTACTGATGTTGTGTGTAATTAAGGGTGTGAATAAGAATGAGGAAAGGACGGAAAGATCGCGCGCGGGTCGAGGTCCGTTGTTAGGATCCTGATTCAGGCATAGCCCTGCGTTCATTCGAGAAACACGGAAAAACTAACTCAACAGAGCAGGACTGATTTCACTAGCTATCATCTAGGGTCGAAAATTCTGTCAAGTCAGGACTCGTGCCCTCGGACTTTTCGGTTCTTGTAGGCACTGCAGTGACGTCAGTTGATCCTGATCCACTCTAAGAAGTCTCGAGTGTTTTTGAAACGAGGACATTTAAATGTAAAATTAAGCAATACTACTAACAAGAAGATTATACAGAATATCTGTATAAATGAAATGCCAATGGTCCCTAATGAGCATTATTATAAGGAATAAGAAAGTCCGGACTATATTGCGAATAGATTCTGACAATAACATCCATACTAAATATGACAAGTTTGATTAGCTAGAAAATTCATAATTTTTTTAACACATTCATTCTATTATTGGTTTAAGAGTACAACTAGATACTTAAGATATTGTTTAATCGGAATACAGTTTGAAAACTACTCGTGCTTTAATTACACTCTTTGGGAAAAATTTATATTTTTAATGTCACTTTAAAATCGATTCAAAAAGATGGAATGCAGAAAATGTTGTATTGATTGTATAATTTAAATATCTTCAACGACAAAATTCATGAGACGTTTATATATTTCACAGTTCTTATTTTTCATTGTAAACCTGAAATGAGTTATTGCGAGAAGCCCGAACGATTTAAAATAGTATGCACGAAATAATTAGTTCATTATGAAAACTTTTCTATCCAAATTAAACCGTCTTCCGAATCGTAAGAGTTCGAACTTTCAGTTATAGTTTCTCCGCAGTTATCAATTAATTATACTACTAATTGAAAATTCTTTTAGGGCGTCGACAAGAGAAATCTAACTTTTTGAATCAGACGAAGAGAGAAACAAGCATCTCCAAGCTTGCATAACTTTCTATACTGCTAACGTATATGTGGTGGGCCGGAGTTAGAGTTTGCAAATACAAATAAACTGACACTATTTCAGTTTTTAAAGAATTAACAAATAGCCTAAACATTCATGTTCACATTCCATATAAAATGTCCCTACATTAACAACATACGATGTTCGTGAAGAGCCGCCACAATCTGCATATGCCCCACAAATTACGCGCCCCGCGCTTCACAACCCTATGTCAAAGTTTGTGCAACTCTCGAGTTCTACCGCCGGGGAAAGCTCTTGTCCGGCAAGCACAACCACAGACGTTTTTCATCGACCAAACAAGGTACTCGGCGATCTCTCTACCTTCTCTCTGCGCGCGGCTTCCCGCCCGCCCCCCTGGAGCTCCACCGCAAGCAGCTGAGCGAGCCGTGTCTCTCTCAGGCGCACGCGCGCGCACCGTCGCAACTGCGTTCGCACACTGAGAGAGCCCAGCACTCGCAGATGGGCGAAAAAAGGAATTTTTTGAAAAGAATAGTCAAATTGAACGAAGATTAGTACGTAAATTATCATGTATATTTTTACCTTTATGAATATATACATATTATAACACCAAATACTATATATATAATATATATATTATATTATCACATACTCATCATACCCTCACACGCACGTTAACGGATATTTTACACAGCCTAATTTATTTAAGATCAAAAGCTCCAATGTTTTCCTAATCTCGTACTTATTTAATACATGATCTATGACAGTCGATTTAAAATCGTCGAAGAAAAATGACACTCAACAGGATTAACACTATTCCCGTTACACCTAATAGCCTCAAGCAGAGCTTTTATCCTTTTAAATTATATCTATAGATGTCCCCAACTATTCCTCTACCATCTTCCAAAAACCTTTAAATTTTATAGCAACTGAGGTTAAGAAAATGGATAATTTGTACTAGTTAATTTCTTTAAACGGGATATTACAATTGCTTCTTGAATAGTTCAGTTAAAAGTGTCAAAGTTTTTACAAAATTGGTTTTTATTAAATTATATCTGACAGTCGATTTAAAAACTAAGAAAAAGGGATACTAATAAGATACTCTCGTTTGAGATCAACAACCTACAACAAGTCCCTCAAAATTTAAATTTATACTATAGAGAGCTGGAAATGGGATAATTTGAACTAATTAATTAATTGCAGGAATTTATCCGAGACGAAATTATTAAGGTGGAAAACTCTCTGTACGCTGTCTCTTCAAGCGGGGAAGAAATTGGATGTCACATGTTGAGATTTCTACATGTAAAATTTCTCAAGAACTAAATGCCATTGAGCTACATTCAAATTAGTTTACGTCGCCTGGGTTACACATTTCTCCTGACGTGGACATACGGTGTAAAATTTACTTGCTCTGGACAGAGAGTGGGACTATACGCCGAGTCTGCCACTTCATGATTCAGCTGAAATTTATAGATTGCGGAATACTGTAATTCGACATGAATTGAATTGTGAATTGATAATTGAATTGAATTGAATTGAATTGAATGGTATTTAATTTTGACATTGACCTGAATGTGCAAAATGTGTTGTAAAAACTTAAATCTTTAAAAATCAATATTTATTCGCCTTTAAATATCTTGGGAGATCATCGGGAAAAAGTTTTAATACCCGGTCGTCTCTGTCCAGGCGCCGTGCGCTCGCGCCGGCCTCCCCCAGGTCACTCAGCCCGTCCATCGCCTGGGCGCGAGCCACGCCCCTGCATAGCCACGCTGCCTCCACGCCTGTTTACTTCCGTAAGATATTGGGACAGAGTTTACTCCTACTGGGTTCCGCCCCCCAAGTTTAATACTCTTTAAAGTGGGTTTTTTTTAAATATTGATTTGATGATTGGTCAATTGTGATCCCAGGAGGTCAACGCTAGGTTGTGAATCTAAGACCTTTAGCAGTAAGTGCAGTGCAAGTTTCTTTTATCGAGAGGTGACGTGATCTCTCACTCTGAGTGGTGAGATCTTACCGACCTAGCGGGAATTCCCACCAAAATTCAGCCACCACCGGGCACCGCCCAGGCGGAAAAGCTCTAAGCTTCTCGACAGGTCTCGATGCTAATAATGTATTGTACGGGCATGTAATGTTAGGGTAAGTACACAGTGAAGTAGGAATCAAAAGAGAGAAGATATTTCATATCTGTACGCAATCGCTGGCCCCGTTTGTTAGATGTAATTGCTCGGCTTCGCGGCTGTCGTCTGTGATCGGAGAAACCACGGAACTACCAATCAGTAGCAGCCGGAATACTCCACAGACAGCGACCAAACTCGACTAGTATCTGGCTAGTGTCGAAAATCCTACCTCGTGATATTATATTGATAATATTTTTATTAATTCATAATGTGAAGAACAATCCAACAAATTAAGATTAGTGACTTGAAATAAGAGGAAGTTATTTCAATTACATTTCTTTAATTTCAGTTTCATACACATTCATTGTAATTAATTGAATGTAAACGAACTCAACATATTTTATTTATTTACATAATTTCAACTCACAAATACCGTTTTTTGATATCTACATCTGTTCATTCCTATAACGAATTTGAAAAAAAATTGAGTTAATATATAATTACTAATAATTCATTTTATTCCAACGTTAATTAAAATACTATGTTTTGACTAATTAAATTGCATAGAAACATTCGAGGTCGCTGAACAGCTAGGTCACTAAGGTTAAGTTAGTTCTCCTGCCTGATAGGACATCAAGTTGAATCCCGCCCAGGTATGATGTTTGAGTTGTGTCTGTAATCTTAAATAAGTAATTATATTCAGGAGATAGGAACTGTAGCTCTATCTAACATAAACTTATTAAAAAATCATAAACTAATATAAACAACTGTATTTATTTTTATCTATCCAATATAACTATAGCCCAGTACTTATAATAAACTGTATTATCATATGTCATCCTGTGACATTGTTTAAAATTCCATTATCACAGTAACAAATCGCGTCCTTTTTGTGTGGCGTGATTAAGAGAATTAATATATGTAAATGAGAAGAGGGAGATAATTTAAAAAGCCATTATGTCTTACCGTTTGAAAACGAGCAAGATTAGTTTAACAGCTTCTCACACGCATATGTAGAAGAGAGAAGCAGTGACATGCTGTATATGAGGCAACCCTATACAGCGCACACGAGTAGTGGGCGCTACTACACGTTACCCGGAAATGTTCGGAATCACAAACAAAAATCAACACGCTACACTTGTCATAGCGGGTAATTCCAACTTTCCAAATATGATTATCTCAAACCCAGCGATTTTCATAACAGAGTCCCTATATGACGGCGAACTCAATGAACGCAGCATACTTTTCCTGTCTTTCGCATTTAACTTTGTGATGCGTCATTCACTTTTGCAGCTAGATCATTTATAATAGTGTTAAATCCAATCCTGGTTCTCATTGTTATTTTTCATAATGTAGCTCGATACTTTGAGATTAAAAAGAGAGCTAGATACTTAGAAATAGTAGTACTTGAAATCTTCCGAGAACTCCTCCATATAAACATTAAAAATTTCGAAACAATTCGTCAGTAAAGATTTCATTAAATAAAACTATTTACAGAGACAATTTTTGAAAAAAAATGTATAATATAATAGGATAGATGAAAATGTTGAAAAACATAACGTAAAAGTAAGCTCTCTTTCGACTCGTTTGTTAAACTTCTCTTTTGCTTGAGTGAGGATTAGACGGTTAGGGTGATAAACTATTTTTTAGCAATGAGGAAAATCAAATCTGCAGTTCGTTTACCGTGCAATAAGTTTCTTATAATCGGGAAACGAAAATGACTAGTTTTTCTAATATTGCTTGATCTCTTAATTATTATTTATTATATATTTATTTATTATATTTATTTATTATATTTATTTATTATAATATTTATTACATATTACGTATTTATTTATATTGTTCTTAACTTTTACTTATCCCTAAACTATTTATAGTTAACACATGATGGGATTCTGGAGCTCAAGAGGACGTGCGCAATGATATTCAAACGCATAACGTCTACATACATTTTACTGTTTTTACTGAAAAATCTAAATAGATATATCATCATTTCATAAAGTGAGTATATTGCACGCGAATTTAATCCACGTTTCCTTAGATCGTAAAAGAACCAAGCATTATTTTCTACAACGATCATGATCTTAAGCAACTGATGAAGACATTATTCATCCTGCCAATTTCACACATCCAACAATTCATTGAATCTAATTGATTTTCAACTCGTCAAGAAACTTTAAAAGCCTATCAAAATTTAATTACATACAGCGCAACCAAAATACATTAATCGTATTACTCCGCGAAAGCGCAGTGATGCCGTGGCGGGGGCTCGATGCAAAGAGGTGGTCGGAGATGTGCCGGACGGAGTGTGGGGTCAGGGGCAACGGGAAAGGAAGGCGCGCCGTGAGGACCAGAAGAAGGCTGGCGGGAGCGATGCGAGACGCAGATTGGAAGATATAGCGGGGAAAATGGGGAGCGGCCCGCGGATCAAGGCAGGGAGACAAACGCTACGGAAGGCAGGCGGGCAGGAGGGCGGGCGGGCGGAGCGGCAGGAAGGAGAAAGTGGAGACGCGGCAGCGGCGGCGGGCGGCGATGCGAGAATCGCGCATATGCGAAGGCAAAGCGCGGGCCGACGAGTGCGCCGCGCATGCCGCGCGCAGTGCGCGCAGCCACCGGCGACAGCGTGACAAGGGCGGCAGGCGGCAGTCGCGGCAAGCGGCAGGCGGCAGCGAGGGCGGCAGCGGCGCGGGCAGGCGGCAGCGGCAGGCGGCAGGCGGCAGGCGGCAGGCGGCAGCGGCAAGGGCAGGGAGGCCGGCAGTGCGTCAGTGCAGCGGCGGGCAGCGGCAGGCGGGCAGGCGGGCACGGGCAGGCGGGCAGGCGGCAGGCGGCAGCGGGCAGGGGCAGGCGGCAGGCGGCAGCGAGCAGGCGGTCGAGCGGCAGGCGCAGCGGAAGGCGGGCAGGGCGGCGGAGGCGGCAGGCGGCAGGCGGGCAGCGCGCGGCAGCGGGCAGCGGGCAGGCCGCGCAGCGGGCAGGCGGGCAGCGGGGGGCAGGCGGGCAGCGCGAGGCGGGCGGAGGCGCGGCAGGCGGCAGCGGCAGGCGGGCGGCAGACGGCGGCAGGCGGCCAGCGGCAGCCAGCGGGCAGGCGGGCAGGCGGCGGCGGCAGGCGGGCAGGAGGCGGCAGCGGGGCAGCGGGCAGTGCGGCAGGCGGCAGGCGGAGGCGGCACGGGCAGGCGTGCAGGCGGGAGGCGGGCAGCGGGCAGGCGAAGCCAGCGGGCAGGCGGGGCAGGCGGCAGGCGGCAGGCGGAGCGATGCGGCAGGCGGGCAGGCGGGCAGGCGGGCAGGCAGGGGCGAGCGCGGGCGAGGCGGGCAGGCGGCAGGCGGGCGAGCGGCAGCGGCGGCCAGCGGAGCCAGGCTGCGGGCGGCAGCGCTGCGGCAGGCGGGGCAGGCCTGCAGTCGGCAGCGGCAGGCGGGCAGGCGGGAAGGCGGGCAGGCGGGCAGCGCAGGCAAGCGCGGCAGTGCGGGCAGGCGGCGGGGGCGCAGGGCGGCGGGCGGGCTGGGCGCGCGGGGGGGGGGCGGGGAGGAGGCGGAGCGCAGCGGGCGGGCAGGCGGGCGGGGAGAGGCGGCGCGCGCGCGGGGCGGGGGGCCGGGGGCAGGGGCGAGGCAGGGCGCAGGCACACGTGCAGGCAGGCAGCAGGCAGGAGCAGGCGAGAGCAGGAGCGGGCAGTAGGCGAGGGCAGGCGGGGAGGCGGGCGAGGAGCAGCAGGCAGGCAGGCAGAGGCAGGCAGGCAGGCAGCGCAGGAGCCGGGCGCAGCGGAGGCAGAGAGGCAGGCAGCGGGGGGGCGGCCGGGGATGGTGCGATGGGCGGTGCAGCAGGGGCGTTGCGCAGGAGACCGAGCGAGCGGGAGAACCGGAAGGGAGGCGAAGGAAGCCCACGCGAGGCAGCGGGCCGAGAACGAGGATCAAGAAGTTCTTCAGGGGACAGACCTGAGTCGGGAGCACGAGCGGGTAGAAGACACAGAAGAAGAATAGGGCCGGGATATAAACTAGTTGTCGGAGATAAGATCGGGTATTACTGAACAGAAAAAAAAAAAAAAAAAGAAATCGCGTCAACCACGTGGGCCATTCATTATTAGAAGATAAGGCCTAATTATACTGGTTCACCACTCTTGAAAGTGTCTTCATTCAATAGATAGTTAAATGTTCAAGAAAATGTGATATCGTAAATATGCGTTTTTTAATGCCTATTCTCTTGACTTTATCTGGAGGACTTGGAACTTAATTCGATTGCGGAGGTAGATGTATCTAAGCTTCGGCCTACCACTAGAATACTAGTAATGTTCTCTATATACCTATTTAAATAATAATAGTTTATGTTTCAGAATTTGATTGCAGCATTTATATAGCTCTGGATTCTGACTTCGAACCACATATGAGCGAAATTAACTAATATATAATATCTGTATGAAATAGTCTTGATTTCTTACTGACATGTTAATAAATATGTGTATAAGAACAACTTAATACACTAGAAGAAAAGTTACATTTAAAAAACGCAAAATATTCATTGTACTGCACTGGTATACTACTAAGTTTCCAATAAATTAAATTGTATTGGGCCATATTTCGGTATCTTATCGTATTTCATTCATGTACAGTTTGAAAAAGGAGCCAGTGGTGAGATTAATCGAGTAGCCATGATATGAATCATCGATACGAGTAATATACTATCCACATATGTTGCCAGTGAACCACACTCAATTAGACACACATTTGGTCAATCAGCTGGAAACAATGTCAACTTACACCAATTAAAATTTACATTAAATTCACGGCCTACTGAATTCAATTTAAGTATTAACTGCCAGTCGTTTTTTATTGGGAACGATTGAGACACAGTTGAGTGTCGAAAACAAAAATATACAAAAACACTTCAAAATTGATCTATTTACGTTTTTCTCCTTTACATATCCATAGTACAGTTATGTATCTATGATACTTAAGGTTGTATTACGTATTATGAGTTATTTTATAATTTAAGTTACTAATTGACTGTGTTCAAACTTAATGTTTATCAATTTCTGACATCAAGAAAAGCTAAAATGATCACTTTTCATCAACCAACAGGAGGAGAAATGTCATCGACGGAATTACACATAAGACATACGCCTCGATCTCCAGGATTCTGTACTACAGTTTCGTAGGTTCATTAAATCTCCTCACAAGTTGTCAGAAAGTCATTTCGTGCGGAACGGTTCCATTAATAAACAAGGCAAATGTCACATACGAAATATATAGTATTATTGAATATATTTAATAATTAAGTTAATGCTGTTCACCATTTCTGGAATTAAATCCCAAATTATAAAAAAGCAACGTTCCCCTCATTGCTATGAGTATATACCATATATTAAGAAATAAATTAATAAGCCTGAAGTTCGTATGAAAAAGGAAACTTCAACTTTAGAATGTTGTAATAATATAACAACCATAACTACAGGAACTATAAGAACTCCCGATAAAGTTTCATTAATCAGTCGATTTGGATTAAAATGAATGAACAGGCAACACTTTTTTTCCTACCATAGGAGTTTCCTTCTAAAAATTTTCCTTCGCGTGCGCCTGTGAAAGAGATCATAACAGATCTTGCAAGAACATTCAATTGAAATATCCATTTCAGCGATACTGAGTATCACGCCATGGCATATCACAAACTGTGTCCATTGTAGTTACGAGAATACAATAGAAGTCTCCGACGTTGATTCTTTTACTAATAATGCAGCTTCCGTTCTCGTCGCCTTCAACACTACCGGCACAAAACCCTCATCCTGATATAATCTATCAATTTAAAAGCAGCCCTTTAAATAATAAAATGATTACAATCGACACTCCCTATAAAAACCCCCTTTTTTATCTGACATTCCACGTATTCCGGAGAACAACGAACGCGGTTTCAATCGCGAGTCTTGCAGTACAGCTTAGCCGTCGAGCTCCACCGCGGCGCTGCCAGCTCGCGAAGCGCTCGGGCGGAGGCGGGGACGAATGAGACGGGGTGAGAAAAGAGACGCGGCGCTCGGGGCACGGACCTTCGCGGTTCCCTGTCCCCCTTGCCGCGCCGCCCCCCCTCCGCGTTTTTAATTATCATACAGCGCCTCGTTTGTGATAGTGGCCGGAGGAGGCTGGAGGAAAACCATTTCTTGCAATTGATGGACTGTGGAAGACCGCGGCCGCGAGGTGCCGCGCGCCGAGGGGAGGAAGGGAGGGAGGAGAGAGAGAGAGAGAGAGAGAGAAGAGGAGAGAGAGAGAGAGAGAAGGCAGGAGAAGGGGCGACGAGAGGGAGGACACGGAGCTGACGCCGGCAAAGAGAGGGCGCGCGATGGCGGGACGCATGCAAAGGAGTTTCGCAGGAACGGGTGGCGCGGGTGGCTGACGTCGGGGCGGAAGGAAGAACAGTATGGACAGTTTTAATCCCCTTTCCTCCCGATCAGCCGTCAGCTTCACATTTTTGATCTGGACGCGAACAATGAATATAGCCCGACGGCTGCGAAGCTACTGTGTGATGTTTGAGGCGCATCGGCCCCGCCCCTCGCCGCGCGCTCCCGCCGCTCGCCCCGCTCCGCCTCGCCCCGCTCCGCCTCGCCCCCTGCTCGCTGCCCGCTCCGCTGCCTCGCCCCCTCCGCTCGCCCCGCTCCGCCTCCCGTCCGCTCGCTCCGCTCCGCCTCGCTCCGCTCGCCTCGCCCGCTCGCTCCCGCTCAGCCTGCTCCGCTCCCCTCGCCCCGCTTCAGCGCTCGCCGCTCAGTCCCCGTTCCATCGCCCCGCTCCGCGCTCGCCCCGCCCGCCTCGCCCCCGCCCCGCTCGCCCCGCTCCGCTCGCCACGCTCCGCCTCGCCCGCTCCGCCTCGCCCCGCTCCGCCTCGCCTCTCCGCCCCATCCCCCATCGCCTGCCCGCCTCGCCCCTCCCAGCCATCCTCCTCCAACCGC
>BOPP01000058.1:2001396-2019254 GCA_017312745.1 Gryllus bimaculatus | reverse complement strand
GAAGCGGGGCCTGATCGCGCCTCAAACAATCACAAGCTCCGCAGCCGTCGGGCTAGTATTCATTGTTCGCGTCCAGATCAAAAAATCGTGAAGCTAGACGGCTGATGCGGGAGGAAGGGGATTAAACCTGTCCCCTACTGTTCCCTTCCCTCTCCGCCCGCCACGTCACGCCACGCCGCGCCACGCCGTTCCGCGAACACCCCTTTCGCATCGCCCCGCCCTCGCGCGCCCTCTCTCTTTCCGGCGTCAACTCCGTCTCGCTCCCTCTCGTCCGCCCCTCTCTCCTTGCCTTCCTCTCTCTCTCTCTCTCTCTCTCTCTCTCTCTCTCTCTCTCTCCCTCCCTTCCTCCCCCTCGGACGCCGCGGCCCTCCGGCGCCGCGCGGTCCTTCCACAGTCCATCAATTGCAGAAATTGGTTTCTCCTCGCAGCCTCCCTCCGCGCCACCTATCAACAACAGACGCGCTGTCTGAATAATAAAAACCGCGGAGGCGGCGGCGGCGGAAGGGGGACAGGGGAACCGCCGAAGGCTCCCGTCGCCCCGAGGCCGCCGTCCTCTTTTCTCACCCCGTCCTCTCGTCCCCGCCCTCCCCCGCCCCCGAGCGCTTCGCGGAGCCTGGCAGCGCCCCGCGGGTGGAGCTCGGACGGCTTAAGTGCTCACTCGCAAGACTCGCGATGTGAAACGCTGTTCGTTGTTCTCCGGAATACCAGTGGAACTGTCAGAATAAAAAGGGGGGTTTTATAGGAGTGTCGATTTGTAATCATTTTATTAATTTAAAGGCCTGCCTTTTAAATTGATAGATCATATCAGGATGAGGGTTTTGTGCCCGCGTAGTGTTGAAGGCGACGAGACGGAAGCTGTCATTTCATTTAGTAACAAGAGAATCAACTCGGAGACTTCTATTGTTTCTCCGGTAACTACAATGGACACAGTTTGTGAGTATGCCTGGCGTGATACTCAAGATCGATGAATGGATATTCAATTTGAAGTTCTTCAAGAATCTGTTAGTGATCTCTTTCACAGGCACGCGAAGGAAAATTTTCAGAAGGGAAACTCACTATGGTAGGAACAAAAGTGTTTGCCCTGTTTCATGTCAATTTCTTAATAACCAAATCGACTGAGTTAATGAAACTTTTATCGGGAGTTTTATAGTTGCCTGTAGGTTTATGAGTTTTATATGTATTACAAACAATTCAATAAGTGAAGTTTCCCTTTTCATACGAACTTCTAGGCTATATTAATTTATTTCTAAATATATAGGTATATACATCAAGCAATGTAGGGAACGTTGCTTTTTATAACTTTGGATTTAAATTTCCAGAAATGGTGAAACAGCATTAACTTAATTATTCAAATATATTCATATATACTATATATTTCGTATGTGACATTTGCCTCTGTTTATTATGGAACTACGTTCGCACGAAATATGACTTTCTGACACTTGTGAGGAGATTTAATGAACCTAACGAACCTGTACGTACAGAGTCCTGAGAATCGAGGGCGTATGTCTTATGTGTAATTCCGTCGTATGACATTTCTCACTCCCTGTTCGTTGATGAAAAGTGATCATTTTAGATTTTTCTTGATGCTCTAGAAATTGATAACATTAAGTTTGAGACACTGTCCAATTACGTAACTTAAAATATATAAATACGTCATAATACGTAAATACAAACCTAAGTTCATAGATACATAACTACATGGATAATGTAAAGGAGAAAAAACGGTAAATAGGATCAATTTTGAAGTCGTATTTGTATATTTTGTGTTAGACAACTCAACTGTGTCTCAATCGTTCCCAATAAACAAACGACTGCAGTTAATATTAAATGGAATTCCATAGGCCGTGAATTTAATGTAAATTTAATTGTGTGAAGTTGACAGTTGTTTCCAGCCATGATTTGACCAAATGTGTGTCTAATTGAGTGTGTGATAAATAGAGCACGCGAGTGCACGCTTGACGGTTGTCCGGTATAGCTACTCATTCTCACCCTGTAACTTTCGATGATTCACATTATATTCATGGCTACATCGCATAATTAATAAATCTACCAACCACAAGGCACTAAACATATATTTTTGTCAAAACTGTACGAATTGAAAGAAAAGCGCAATACAATGCCCACAAACCGAACAATGAATGGCCCGAAATAAGCTACATTTTTTTAAAAATTTATTAAATTGAAAGAAGAATACTTAGTAGGTAATACGGCATTTTGGCAGTACAAATGAATAATTCTTGCAGTATATATTTTAAAAAATGTACATTTTTTCTTCTTATGTGTAATTAATTGTCTCTTTAATTACAACATACATGTATTTTATCTAACATATCGTGACAGTTGAAGAAAAACTCAGATACTATAATTAACTTTTCACTTACAGATTTATTATTTATACGTTAGTGGTATACTTATTCTTGCTTCAAAATGCTGTGGTCTTCGAAATATGTAGAATTCCAACAAGAAGGCATTTAGTAAATAATAAAATGTTCTTCTGACTACATTCAAAAATGTCTGAATACATTTTAAAATCTTATTTATTATTATTTAATAGGTAATTATTACAGACAAATTAGCTCACTTGATTCTATGTGGCTAGGCCGAAGGCCTTTAAGCCATTACAATACCTACATCCTCTCGCGTTCTAATCTTTCGAATTCTAGTATTCACCCAAAATGGTCTCTCCATCGCATCAAAGCCGCGGAAAAGAGACCATAAGGTACCATTTTAAAATATACTGGCTTATAAAAATTATTTACATGTATATTTCCTACATTGTTTTCTGAATCGATTTTAACTATTCTTTTCTCTTAAGTTCTCAAAAGAACCAATTGAAGAAAACCAACTTTCAAAGAATGTGAGTGAACCTCACGCGTATAATCTTGAGTGGGAATCTTAGTCTTCGTAATACATCCGGAATGGCCGCCCACATTCAACGTGGTTGACGATCATGACTATTTCCTTTTTCTCGTTCCTTCAGTAACATTTACACCGTATACATCTATGCTCGCGACAACTATGAGCATTTCTAATCTTCCCACTTTCCAAGTGACCTTCCACTCATCTCCCTTTCTCATTCTTGTGTCAATTCTTACCCGCTCGTAGCCTCCCCGCGACCTTCAGATGTACATCGGTCTCTCCCGAAATGCATACTTTCATCGGATCTCTCGTATCTCCTCCCACCGGCCCGCTTCTGCCTTCCTCCTGCCTGGCGGCCTTCCCTTCTGCCCTCCTGCTTCCGCCGGTTCTCTCACCCGTCTCTTTGCTTGGCGGCCCTCACCTCCTGCCTGGCAGAACGCCCTCTCCTGCTTGCCCACCGCCCATCACGCACCCAGTCCTCCGCCCGCCCGCCCCTGGCTGCCGCCCCCGCCCCTGCCTGCCTGCCTGCTGCCTCCCTGCTGCCGCCCGCGCTCCTGCTGCTGCCTGCCTGCCTGCCTGCTGCCTGCCTGCCTGCCTGCCCTCCTCCTGCTTGCCCGCACGCCCGCCTCCCCCTCTGCCTGCCTCCTCTGCCTGACTGCCCGCCCTCCCTGCCTTCTCGCCTCCTGCCTCCTGCCTGCTGCCTGCCTGCCTGCTGCTCGCCTCCTGCTGGCCTGCCCGCCTCTGCCTGGCCGCCTGCCTCCGCCCTCTGCCGCCCGGCCGCCGCCCTTCCGCCGCCCCCGCCGCGTCTGCCCGCCCGCCGTCCGCCCTCTGCCGCACGCCGCCCGCTCCTGCCGCCCACCGCCCCGCCCTCGCCGCCCGCGTCCGCCCCCCTCCTGCCCGCCGCCGCCCCCCGCCCGGCCCGCCGCCCGGCCGCCCGCCGCCCGCACGCCCGCGCCGCGCCGCCCGCTGCCCGCCCGCCGCCGCCTGCCCGCACTGCCGCGCGCCTGCGCTGCCCGCTGCCGCCTCCCGCCTGCCCGCCTGTCCGCTGCCCGCCTGCCCCTGCCCCTGCCCGCGCCCTGCCGCTGCCTGCCCGCCCTCGCCTGCCCGCCTGCCGCTGCCGCCTGCCTGCCGCGCTGCCTCTGCCGCCTGCCGCCTGCCGCCTGCGCCGCCCTGCCCTGCGCCCCGCTGCCGCCTCCGCCTGCCGCCCGTGCCGCTGCCCTGCCGCCGCCGCTGCCCGCCTGCCGCATTGCCGCCTGCCCGCCTGCGCCTTCCCGCCGCCCGCCTGCCCTGCCGATAGCCGCCGCTGCGCTGCAGCCTGCCCGCTCCCTGCCCGCCCTGCCGCCTGCCCGTGCTCAGCCTGCCGCCGAGCTGCTCGCCTCCGCCTGCCGCTGCCGCCTCGCTGCCCGCTGCCCGCCTGCCGCCTGCCGATCTTGCCTGCCGCTGCCCGCCTGCCCGCCTGCACGCTGCCGCCTGCCGCCTCGCCGCGCTCTGCCGCTGCCCGCCCCGTGCCCGCCTCTGCCCGCCTGCCCGCCCCCTGCCGCCTGCCCGCCGCCGCCCGCCTGGCCGCGCCGCCGTGCCCTGCGCCGCTGCCGCGCCCTGCCCGCTGCCCGCCTGCCCCTGCGCCCCTGCGCCTGCCGCCTGCCCGCGCTCCCGCTACCTCCGCCTGCCCGCCGTACCGCTGCCGCTCCGCCTGCCGCCTGCCGCCTGCCGCTGCCGCGCCCTTGCCCGCGCGCTGCCGCTGCCGCACTGCCGCCCTGCGCCGCCGCCTGCCCTGCCCTGCCCGGCCTGCCCGCCCGCCTGCCGCTGCCGCCTGCCGCCGCTGCGCCGTGCCACTGCCAGCGCTGCGCCTCGCCTGCCGCTTGCCCCTGCCGCCTGCCCCTGCCGCCTGCCGCCTGCCCGCGCCGCCTGCCCGCCTGCGCGCTGCCGCTGCCCGCTGTCCGCCTGCCGACCCTTTGTCATTCGCTTTCGCCGGTGGCTGCGCCGCACGCGGCGGCGGCAAATCGGGACGGGCGGCACTCGTCACGGCCCCGCTTTGCATTTCTTTCTCATAATGCGCGATTTTTCTCGGCATCGCTCCCCGACCGCCGCGCCGCCTTCTTCCTGCTGTTTTCTCATTTCCTGCGTCGCGCCCCGCCCTCCCTCTTGCCTTCGGCCCCGTTCGACAGGCGCCCCTTTGATCGCCCTCCATCCACCTCTGCGTCTCCGTGTCCACTCATCACTGCCCGCCGCACCCAGCTTTTGCATCGCAGCCCACGCCACGAGCTCAAGCTGCGCTTTCGGCGGAGTAATAGATTAATGTATTTTGGTGCCGCTTATGTAATTAAATTTTGATAGGCTTTTAAAGTTTCCTTGACGAGGTGAAATAATAGGATCAATGAATTGTTGGATGTGGAGATTGGCAGATAATAATTGTCTTCATCACGTTGACATTAAGATCATGATCGTGTAGAAAATATGTTTGGTTCCGTTTTACGCTCTAAGGAAACGTGGATTAAATTCCGTGCAATATACTCAGCTTTAATGAAATGATGATAATCTTTTAGATTTATTCAGTCAAAAAACAGTAAAAAATGTATGTGACGTATGGGTTTGAATATCATCTGCGCACGTCCTCTTGAGCTCCAGAATCCCATCATGTTAACTATAAATAGTTTAGGGATAAGTAAAAGTTAAAGAACAATAAATAAATAAATATGTAATAAATATATAATAAATAAATATATAATAAATAAATATATAATAAATAAATATATAATAAATAAAATTTAAGAGATAAGCAATATTTGAAAAACTAGTCATTTTCGTTCCCGAGTTATAGAAAACTTATTTGCAACGGTAAACGAACTGCAGATTTGATTTTCCTCCATTGCTAACAAAATAGTTTATCACCCTTACCTCTACTCCTACCACTACAAGCAAAAGGAGAGTTTAACAAAACGATCGCAAAGAGAAGCTACATTTACGTTATGTTTTCAACATTTTCATCTTTCTACATTATCATTTACATTATTTTTTCAAAATTGTCTCTGTAAATAGTTTTTATTTAATGAAATTTTACTGACCGATTGTTTCGAAATTTTTAATTGTTTATCTTGGAGGAGTTCTCGGGAAAGATTTCAACTTACTACTAATTTCTAAGTATCTAGCTCTCTTTCTAATCTCAAAGTATCGAGCTAATTATAGAAAAATAACAATGAGAAACCAGGATTGGAATTAACTATTATAAATGATCTAGCTGCAAAAAGTGAATGACGCAGTACAAAGTTAAATGGCGAAACGACAGGAAAAGTTGCTGCGATTCCATTTAGTTCGCCGTTATAGGGGTACTCTGTATGAAAATCGCTGGTTTTGAGATAATCATTTGGAAAGTTGGATACACCGCTATGACCAGCAAGGTAGCGTGTTGATTTTGTTTGTGATCACAGAACTTTCTGGGGAACGTGGTAGCGCCACTACTCCGTGTGGCGCTGTATGACGGGTTGCCTATAACAACGCATGTCACTGCTTTCTCTCTCTACAATGCGTCGCTGAGAGCTGTTTAACTAATCTGCCTCGTTTTCAGAACGGGTATAACATAATGGCTTTTAATTATCTCCCTTCTCTCAATTTACATTATATTAATTCTCTTAATCACTGCACACACAAAAAGGGCCGATTTGTTACTGTGATAAATGGAATTTTAAACAATGTCGACAGGGAATGACATATGATAATACAGTTTATTGATAACGTACTGGAGTATAAGTTATATTTGATAGATAAAAATAAATACATTGATTTTATTTTAATTAAGTTTAATGATTTTATTTTAATCAAGTTTTAGCATAGATAGCTACAGTTCCTATTCCTTGAATATAATTTACTTATTTAAGATACAGACAAACTCAAACATCCATGACCTGGGCGGGATTCGAACTTGTGTCCTATCAGGCAGGAGGGAACTACTTCAACCTTAGTGACCTCAGCTGTTCAGGTCGACCTCGAATGTTTCTTATTGCAATTTAATTAGTCAAAAACATAGTATTTAATTAAGTTGGAATAAATGAATTATCTAGTAATTATATATTAACTCAATTTTTTTCAAATTCGTTATAGGAATGAACAGATGTAGATATCAAAAACGTTATTTGTGAGTGCAAAATATATAAATAAATAAAATATGTTGAAGTTCGTTTACATTCAATTAATTACAATGAATGTGTATGAAACTGAAATTAAAGAAATGTAATTGAAATAACTTCCTCCTTATTTCAAGTACATATCTTAAATTTGTTGTTTTGTTTTCAACATTATGGAATTTAATAAAAATAATTATCAATATCAATTATCCCGACGGTGCCAGGATTTTCGACACTAGCCAGATAGCTAGGTCGAGTTCGGTCGCTGTCTGTAGGAGTATTCCGGCTGCTCTGATTGGTAGTTTCCGTGGTTTCTCCGATCACACCAGGCGAATGCCGGAGCAATACTCTAACAAACGGGCCACGTATTGCGCACGATACGAAATATTTCTCTCCTTTTTATTCTCCTACCTTCACTGTGTACTTACCCTACACTTACATGCCCTACACTACTTTATATACCGGGAGACCTGTCGAGAGCTTAGAGCTTGTCACGGCTGAGGCGGTGCCCGGTGGTGGGAGATTTTTGGTTGGGGATTCCCCGCTAGGTCGGTGACAGATCTCACCATCACATGGAGAAGATCACGGTCACCTCTCGATAAAAGAAACCTGTACTGCACTTACTGCTAAGGTCATTAGATTCACAACCTTAGCCGTTGACTCGCCTGGGATCACCAATTGACCAATCAATCAAATCAATATTTAAAACCACGTAAACGAGTATTAACTGGCGACCCAGTAGGAGTAAATCTGTCCCATATCTTACGGAAGTGAAACCAGGCGTGGGAGGCAGCGTGGGCTATGCAGGGGCAGTTGGCGCGCGCCCAGGCGAGGACCGCGCTGAGCTGACCCTGGGGCGAGGCCCGGGCGGCAGCGCACGGCGCTCTGGACAAGCGAACGACGCGGGTATTAAAACTTTTTTCCCGATTATTCTCCAAGATATTTTAAGGGGAATAAATATTGAATTTTAAAGAGAATTCAAGTTTTTACAAACATTTTTGCATATTCGGTAATGTCAAAATTAAATACCATTCAATTCAATTCAATTCAATTCAATTCAATTCAATTCAATTCAATTCAATTCATGTCGTATATGTACACGTAAGCTTCCGCGGCTCGAATCCATAAATTCTCAGCTATCCGGGAATTCATGTCTTATATAACGTGGCAAGACTCGGCTCATTAGTCCCACTCTTCTGCCAGAGCAAGTAAATTTTACCACCTTATGTCACTCAGGAGAAATGTGTCACCCAGGCGACGAAACACGTAATTTGAATGTAGCTCAATGGCATCTTATGTTCTTGAGAATATTTTACATGTAGAAAATCTACAACATGTGACATCCAACTTTTCTTCTCCTCTGAAGCAGGCGTTCAAAGAGTTTTTCCACCCTTAATAATTCTCGGTCTCGATTAAAATCCTCAGATTACATTAATTAGTTCAAATTATCCCATTTCCACTCTCTATAGTATAAATTTAAAGAGTTTTAAGAGGGACTGGTTGAGGTTGTTGATCTCAACGAGAATATACTTATTAGTATCCTTTTTTTAGTTTTTAAATCGACTGTCAGATATCATTTAAATAAAAACCAATTTTGTAAAACTTTGGCACCTTTTAACTGAACTAATTCAAGAACAATGTAAAATATCCGTTTAAAAGAAATTAACTAGTACAAATTATCCCATTTTTCTAACCTCAGTTGTATAAAATTTAAAGGTTTTTGAAAGGGATTGGTAGAGGAACTAGTTGAGGGGAACTCTATAGACTATAATTTAAAGGATCAAAAGCTCTGCTTGAGGCTATTGGTGTCAACGGGAATAGTGTTAATTTCTGTTGAGGGTTCATTTTCTTCGAGATTTTTAATCGACTGTCATAGATCATGTAATTAAATAAGTACCAGATTAGGAAAACATTGGTAGCTTTTGACTTAACTAATTCAAGGGCTGTGTAAAATATCCGCTTAAACGTTGTGTAATATATATATATATATATAATATGTATGTGTGTGTGTGTGTTGTATATATGTATATATTATAAAGTGTAAAAATTACATATAATTATACTCAATGTTCTTAAATTTTGGATATCTTTTCAAAAATTCCTTTTTCGCCCATTCGCGTGCTGGGGCTCTGCCAGTGTGCGAAGCGGACGGTGCGGCGGCGTGGCGCCTGAGAGAGACAGCTCGCCAGCTGCTGCGGTGGAGCTCCAGGGCGGGGGGCGGGGGCAGGGAAGGCCGCGCGGCAGAGAGAAGTAGGAGATCGCCGGTCAACGCTAGTGTTCAGAGCGCGGGGATGAAGACGACGTCTGTGGGGTGTTTGCGTCGACAAAGAGCCTTTTGACAATGAGAGGGTTGTGAAGCCGACGGGGCGGCGTAATTGTGGGGCATGATGGCAGATGTGGCGGCTCTTTCGAACAATCGTATTGTAATGTAGGGGAATTTTATATAGCAATGTGAAAATGATGTTAAGCTATTTGTTAAATTCTGTAAAAATGAAATGAGGTTGTCAGTGTTATTTGTATTTGCAAACTCTAACTCCGGCGCCCACCCATATACGTTAGCAGTTAAGAAGTTTGCAGCTATTGAGATGCTCGGTTATCTCTTCTTCGTCTGATCAAAAGTTAGATTTCCTTTGTCGACGCCCCTAAAATGATATTTTCAATTATAGTATAATTAATTGATAACTGCGGAGAAACTATAACTGAAAAGTTCGAACTCTTACGATTCGGAAGACGGTTAATTTGGCATGAAAAGCATCAATGAACTATACTATTTCGTGCATACTATTTTAAACGTTCGGGCTTCTCGCAATAATCATTTCAGGTTTTACAAATGAAAAATAAAACTGTGAATTAATAAACTCTCATGAATTTGTCGTTGAAGATATTTGAATTATTACAACTAATACAACATTTTTCTGCAATTCATCTTTTTGAATCGATTTTGTAAAAGTAGACATTAAAATATAAATTTGTTCCCAAAGAGTGTATTAAAGCAGAGTAGTTTCCAAACTGTAATTCCGATTAAACAATATCTAATTATTTAGTTGTCCTCTAAAACCATAATAGATGGATGTGTTAAAAAAATTATGAATTTTCTTCTATCAAACTTGTCATATTTAGTTGGACTTGTTTTGATCAGAATCATAGTTCGCAATATAGTCCGGAACTTTCTTTGTCCTTATAAGTAATGCGTCATTAGGACATTGCATTCTTGTCTATACAGATATCTTGTAATATCTTCTTGTTAGCTAGTTTTGCTTAAATCTTACATTAAAATGTCTCGTTCAAACACTCCAGCCTTCTTAGGTGGATCAGGATCAACTGACGTCACTGCAGTGCCTCAGACCGAAAATGTCCGAGGGCACGAGTCCTGACTGTGACAGAATTTTCGACACTAGGTGCATAGCTAGGTGAAAATCAGTCGCTGCTCTGTTGAGTAGTTTTCCGTGGTTTCTCCGATGAACGCCAGGGCGTATGCCAGATCAGTATCCTAACAAACGGACCTCGATCCGCGCGCGATATTTCCTTCCTCTTCCTCATTTTATTCACACCCCTTACTTACACACACATGCACTACACTACGAAACATCTCGGGAAACCAGAAGGGAAATTACATCCTTTCCCGTCGGGGGCGGTGCTCTGCCACTGGGAGACACCTGGATGGGGAAAACTCCGTACCATCCTGCGGGGGAAAATGACCGCTACCTCCGATAAAATCATGCTCTCTCCTTGAGGGACTTCGCAGTTGACGCGAACAAAAACACCAATCAACGTATCAATCAATCTAAACGCTTCGAAGAGCCCGCACTTCGCCGTTAGGGCGTCGGGCGGCGCGGCGCGGCGCTAGGCCTTTGTTTCACGCCCGCGCGACGCCGCGTCCGGCCACCGCCTCCGCTCGCGCCGTCGCCCGTCGCCGTTTCGGCGAGGGCGCCCGCTCGCTCGGCCATATCGATTGCCCGACCTCCAGCGCCGGCGCCGGCGTCTTGCCGCGTGCGCCGCGCAGGGCTGCCCAGCGCCCGCGCCCACTGCCCACTGCCTGCCGTGCCCTCTGCCGCCGGAGCACGGTGTGGCCAGCGAATGGGGGGGGATTTATGGGGAAGAAAGTTGTGTCCTGAATTCGATGGCTTACTGATTGGGTTGATGGTCGGTTGTAAAAGCTTTCCCACATTTGGAGACTTAAAACGACATCATTGAATCAGAATATATTGAAATAAGTCTACTCTTGAAAAAGGGACATTCAAAACACTTGCTCATAAAAGCGTAAATTCAATGATCGATAAAAATAATAAAAGTGTGTAAATATAAAGTGCATCTGGTAGTCTTCCCCTAAACTACCCACCAGTTGATGTTCTGACAAAAAGGGAAATAGTGAGAAACTTTCATTAGAATCAGTTGAAAATAAAATATAAGAATGTGCGCTTCAAGGTCGTTCCAAATCTACGATTCAAAATTGACCAATCAAAAGTTTTTTTCATGGTGATTTTATCTCAAGTTATTAAACAACAATCTTTCATATCGTTTTCTCCATTGTTTTGTTACAACGTATCTAGAAAGCTGTTCAAAATGTTTTGTGAATATTAAATATTTGTTCAGTTATAACTGATTCAATTATTAAATATGCATTTTGTTACCTTCAAAGTCAACTGACCATATTGATCAGCAATTCAGCAATACCTGTCTATTTTCGTCGCCGCTTGACAGTCGATAGCATCCACATTCAGTAGCTAGAGATCATTAAAATGCAATGATAGTCACTCGGCATGCATAGAGATAGACTATTTGCCAACTTGCCAACCGTTTTGGGCACAAATATGTTTGGTGTGGCCACAAAGTCTCACACTGTGTCACTTTCATTAATCAAACAAAATCCTAACCTCTCAGTACAATCCATTCTTGGAAGTGGTGGGCATGCTTGGGATGGACAAAACGTAAGACACAATAGCGTCACGCTGTGTCGCTAGGATTAACCAACCAAAATCTCATTCTTAGAAGTGGTGGAATGGTATGCTTGGAATGGACAAAACGTGAGACACAAAAGCATCACATAGTGTCAACGAGATTAAACAACCAATCTGCCAACCTCCCAACACAGATAATGATAGCCTGCGATGGCCGAAAGTGAAGCCTCGCCACCTTTGGGTGCCATCGCCGCGGCGGAGGCCGGGCGCACATCTGTGGTGGCGGCTGGCGACAGCGGCGGAGGGGGGCGGGAGGTTGTGGGGCGAAGGGCGGCGGCGGTTGCGGCAAGAAGCCAGTGACGCCGTTCACGAGCGGCCATAAAACACAACGCAGGCGCCGCGCGTCTGAATAATACATGCGGGGGAGGACGAGCGGGTGAGCCGGAGCGGGCGGGTTGGGCCTGCGGCCGGCGACCGGTAGCGGGCGTGACGGTGTCAGAGGGCGGAGCTGGTCTCGAAGAGGGGGCGGGCGGGCGGGCGGGCGAGCGCGAGCGCATGCGAGCAGCGCACGGGTCTATTGAGAGAATGGGCGGAGCGACGGGGCGAGCGGGCGCCGGTCGAGCGAGCGAGCGATGCGAGGCGAGCGAGCGGCGGCGGGCGAGAGGGCGGGCGGCGAGAGGCGCGGGCGGCAGCGGGACCGCGTCGAAGGCGGGCTTCGAGCGGGCGGGCGGGCGAGCGGGGGGCGAGCGGCGGCGGGCGAGCGAGCGAGCGAGCGACGGCGCGCACCTCGGGGCGCAAGTGCCGCCGCCCTCGCGTGAATTATTAGTCCCTCCCCGACCGCCCCCAGCCACCCTTTCGCACGCGCGGACGAAGAGAGAGCCGCGAGCATTTTCTGCGCTCTTGTTGTGGGAGCGAGACCCTGGGATTGAGATAACTGTCACGTACTCTCGGCTACTTCTGCTGTTTTTGTTGAGGTTTAGAGGGTACTGAGACAGGAATAATAGTTGTCTCTAAGAGAATTTCATTACAATATTTACGTTAAAAAGCTGAATTAAAATGATGCCAAAAGAAATGTTATAATGCAAATAGCAAACTTTTTTGTTTAAAATGTTATGTGAATTTTCTGTGAAAAAACGATTGTTCAAAAGAAAGAATTCAATTAGTTAATTTGTAAAAAATCCATGAGCTTAAAACATAATGTTAAAAAATTATCAGTGTCAAGAAATAGGTTTTAAAAACATAGACATCAATGACTCAGCTCTACTAAGCACCCTACTTATCTGCAATATGTGTAATGTCACACACACGCACACCCGCTACAATAAGTCACGTTTTCTCACATAGTATTAATCATTATTTCAGAATAAATTGCAGGTTTTCAACTTTTTACCACTTATATGTACGTTTCGTAATTTTTTCTGAACGTTCCAACCAAATAATTATGATTGTACTCCTGATTTGGTTTGTAATGTGCCTTCAACCAAAATGAAAAGTTAAAATCCACTAAATGTTTTGAATTTACTGAGGGCAATATTCCGAACTTTAAAAATATTTCCTTTGCTCGATATTGCATCGTTCTATTTTCAGTACTACTGAGTGCATTTGGACTGGCGTTCTTTGAAAAGAAGAATTCTACTTTTGTGCTTAAGTCTTGAGTATTTATAATATTTAATCAGATCATGGGAAAAAAATTGCTAAATTGCATTCTCATCAAAACCCTTTTTCCAATTATTGACCAAATTCGCCGTATCAACGTGTCGTGTCTGAGAATCCAAACTCCAAGCAGATGTGCGTGTTGCAACGGATCGTGTGTTACCAAAAGCCCGTTTTGTAAATTGAGGACAGGCCTTTAAAAACCGTTTCGCCCACTGTTGATGTTTGACCGCATCGAAACAAAATGACAGCTGTGTCGGGGGCAAGCGAATTAGCTACCTCCGACCGCAGTAACGCGACCCTTTATTTGCGGAGGCGCGTGCGTTTCGCGAGGGCCGGGGGCGTGCTCCGGCGCGTGCGGGGGCGGCGGGGGTGGAAGGGAAGGGGGCGGGACTAGAGCCGGACGGGGCGGAGGCAAGGACGCGTTGGATGCAGAAATGGGGTAACTCGCAACTGTTGACCGGCGTAGGTGGCTCAGGGCATTAATTGATGTCCCTGAAGCGCCTTCCACCTCTGGAAGTTCTAGGGTTCGAGTTGTGACAGTAGTAGGAATTTCAAAGCAAGTTAGATAGCTAGAATTCTAGCATTCGGCTGGTCTGATCGACAAAACCAGGCGAATGCCGGAACATTCTTCCTCTTCCTTGCCCAACCCTTACCATTACTTACCCACTTATGTACCTACACTACCACACTTGTCAAGAGTCCAGTCGGAAGCTTAGAGCTTGTCCTCGCTGGCGGGTGATACCTTGGGTTGGGATCATCCCGTAAGTCGACGTGCATGTCAGCGTCGGATTTCGCCATCCAGAGGAAGAAGATCATCTGCCTCGATAAGAAAAATACACTACACTTACAGGACTAATGATGCACTCGAAAACACCAATCAATCAATCACTACTGTATGGCTGAATGGATGCCCGTGCGTGAGGAACAAAAGAGGAGACAAAAGAGGGTTGACGTCTCGACAGGTGATTGTTTCGTTGGGTGTTTTCAGGAAGGCTGTCTACCTACATGGATTCGGCGGCCCCCATGGATCATGTAGAGTCCAAAGTTATGAGTTAGCAGTAGGAACTCGATGATGGTAACGGAAAGTGGAACGAGGGACCAGGCGGCAGAGAATGCGGAAAGCGAGGCCTTGGCTTCGGCAAGCCCAACGGCGGCGATGGTGGCTCCGTGAATATGTGGAAACATCCGCGGTAACGACGGGGGAAGATGTGTCAGCAGTGCAAGCAGGCTGCGACGAGGGTGGATCCGGAGTGGGCGGGTCAGGGGCGGTGATGAGTAGATATGTCGTTGGGATACGCAAACGTGTGCGAGAACGACGGGGCTAGGGGATGGCGAAGGGGGTTGCAGTGGCGGGAGCGGTATCGTAAGAGCTGACGGGGTGGGGGGGCCGGGGGCGAGGGCACCCATTCGACCGTCAGCTGCCGCTGGATCGCCCTCTCGCGGTGCCCCATGCGTGCAAATATTTCCGCAGACGTGTCGCGTTTCCTGGCCGCGAGTGGCGCAGCGTCCGGCGTGTCGCCCATTAGCCGACCGCGGGCGGGGCGGCGCGGGCGGCGGGGGACGCGTGTAAACATGGGGCGCCGGCGCCGCCGCGGTCGCCTCCGGCAGCGGCCGTCGCGGCCTGCGCTAAACGGTAGAAGCAAGCTGTTTCTCGCTAACGGCACTCGCTCGTGGAGCCCTCCCCTCCGACGATCGTACAGACAGACATCTAGAGGCCGCTGGTTTTGACAGAATGTACACATGTAGACGATGAAGTCATTTCGAAATTAGAGTTGCACAAGTTTGGTGCTACGTTTGTTGTCCGAGGTTAGGAAGTGCACATACAATGGTGTTTGTCTTGTAAGACATTTGAATTTGATTTTTTATTAAGATTCATTGGTAGTGTACTGATTAAAAAAATTATGCAAAGGAGATGCTGATCTCAACTTCCTTCCTCTCCTTTGCTCTGCTGATGTGTAAAGAAGAACGAAATGTTATTATTTGGCAGTATCGTATTCCAACTTCGATTTGTCCCCATCCCACAGACTCCATCGAAAGGAAATGAAGTAATACGAAGAAGGAAGTAATGCCATATCATTTTGACGCCCCATATAGCTTCGGGAGCATAGAGTACTACGATATTAGTTTTCCTGGGGAAATGTTCTAGAGGTACAGATAACTAGAAAGGTATACCAACTAATTGCAATGCCACTTTAACGCATCTCTAAGCTATTACATGGAATGTGATGAAATCTGGAAATAATTTGGCGCGATACGCAGTCGTAACCAGTACCTGGTATTAAGCTTTTATAAAACAGTCGTTGTCTATTTAATAATAGAAATTTCTGAACTTTTCGGCTCCGTCGAACGTAACTGTTTCATTATTCAGAGAAAATAGGTGAATATTTAACGCGCTGTAAAGCAGTGAAGAACCACTTTTAATGGGAATTCATGAGAGAAACGAGAAATATTGGATGTAATTCCAGAAATAAAGCTATTAACTCTTAACGATAAATATGGCAATTTTCAACTGCAGCATTTTCAGTCGATGGCAAAAATGGGTCTAAAGATCCTTCATTGATAAAAGTAATTAATTAAAATTGTAGTTTTTATAGATAAAGAAATTCTAATTAGTAAATAATACAGCACTTTACATCATTGAATTTGATGCAGATATAACGAAACACATTACAAGACCAATACTGGGATCTCCAAACTTGGTATTACAAATTATTAAAAGTAAATAAAGTACGCAAAAATATAAAAAGTAAAGAAAATGGTAAATTAACATTTCTCAATTCTCCAAACGTGTTGCGCATCTTCTTTAGCTGCTGCGCCATATTCCTGTGATGTTGCAAAAGAGAGTGCTCAGCGCGTGTTAGAGCTTATTTCCAAACGGACATGCCTCCATTTCCGTTAGTTTTCTAGTTGTATATATTCTAAAGCCTTTCACCGTTTTGCTGTCAAATATTGTGTTCAGAAATTGTGTTTCTCCTACGTAAAATGAATCTCGAAAACAGTAGTATCCTATCTCGAACTATTTAAAAAAAATATTTATTTATTTTTAATCGCGTGCTCTTAATACTGCATGTATGTACCTCAACGTAAATTGTTAAGAATTATCTCTTTTAGTCTTTTCCGGTAAGTACCAACTTGGATGGCTCACTGTACAGTTAATGTAACGGGTATAGAACGGGCTAGAACGTCTTATCATATCTTTGATGTGAGATGAAGATGGCGCGGCAAGCGTCATGCATCAGCCGGGAAATTTTACCCAATATTTTCTGTTAATAAATCTGGTAAATATTGGTCCTTATTTGGAATATCTTCAACTATAAAAATACATTTATTTCTTTCATGGAAGCGGCACAAATTTCATGTACACTTAAATCACAAAGAAATTGTCGGCAATATTATTATTTTGGAAAACATTTAATTTTGTAACACTAATGAAATAGGGCGTTGTTCATTAAAACCACGAAAATACATTGCCTCTGAAATATAGCCTAAAATAACACGTTTTTTTTTCCCTCGAATTTATACAATGTCACTTATACCGTTTGGTTTTCACCCATTCAATTGAGTGCGAAAACGTACCTGTAGCTAGCTGTCAAAAGCGGTCCCTTCTTACAGCAATTCCTGTATCCGCGAGCTGCCTGGCAGCGCGCGACGCTTAACGAAGCAGCGTAGCCGGTGCGAACTGTGTGGAAGACAGCGCGGCGGGGGTGCGCGGGCGGGGCGCTGGGGCGGGGGCGGGGCGGGAGGAGAGTGGGCGAGACACCCGAGTCTCGGCGTGGACGCGAGCAGGCGCCGCGCGGACGGCGTGGCGGCAGCAGGTGTAATTCGATTAGGAGGGCGACGCCGCCACTCCTCCGTCCGCGCCTTCTCTGTGTTTTTGCGCGGCGCGGCGCGGCGTGGACTCGCGCCGAGAGTGCGTGCGCGCACGAAGAGCTTCGCTGCGCGTGCGAGGCACAGTGGGCCGGCACGCCGCGACAACACTAACAACTTATTTGCTAAGGGCGGCGTTTTGTTTGCAACGTTCTTTCCTGCATATCTTTCCATCGGTAAAGTTGATGAAGGACAGAACGAACACATTTTATCACTAATAAGATTGTGACCAACAGAATGTGTTCCAGAGGATTCGGTTGAAAAATTACAAGTGTCTTTCAATTCCTATTCAGATAAATTATTATCATACGAAGTTGAGATGCCAGTGCAATATGTGCGGTTAGACTAATTTATTATATTAATTATTATTATTAATCTATTATTATTATTATTATTATTAGTTATATTATATCATTATTATCATTGATTATCATATATTATCATTATTATTATTTAA
>BOPP01000058.1:1953254-1994958 GCA_017312745.1 Gryllus bimaculatus | reverse complement strand
GCTCCCCTAAGGTATTTTGGTAAAATTCAGGTGACGCAGCGGGTTGATACATACAACGAAATTGTATAGTATATTTAAAAGTCATATTACCATGAAATTCATTTTTTTAAATAAATGCTGGGAAGGATCCTTGCACTATTTCCCACTATCGTGTTTGATGATCGATCTTCAAGCGTTTCAGAGAAATAGAGGCTTCTCATCCGTTTCTTCCGACGACCGGAATATTTTCGTTAACTCCTTTGCAAGGTGTTTGTTACGGTGAATTCCATGTTTCATATCCAATACTTTCCACCTTTGTCAAATCGCTTCACTTTCAGTATTCTCCCTCATCATCAGAACTCAATTCCTCTGGTCCCCTTTGCCATTAAATTCTTATACCCCCTCTCCACTAATCCTAAGCTCTATGTGTGCCAGTTCACAATTATTCTTTCTCACTTTATTTCTCTTCCAAATGCTTCTGACTACTAAAACGTCTCTCTTTTTTCTCTTTATTTATCCTCGTCTAGGGAAATGAACTGAGGCTCAGT
Organism: Gryllus bimaculatus; assembly: GCA_017312745.1. Taxonomy (NCBI): domain Eukaryota; kingdom Metazoa; phylum Arthropoda; class Insecta; order Orthoptera; family Gryllidae; genus Gryllus; species Gryllus bimaculatus. Next base: position 1,994,431 of record BOPP01000058.1, on the reverse strand, counting down.
AACACCACCCTTTGCTGGCGCCCATTCGTGGCCCCACGCACAAGTGGTTCGCACGTTCTCGAGAGATTATATTTCCTTCGATGTCCCACAACATTTTATATTACAAAGTGTATTGCCACTGCTTTCTGTGCCGGTTATTATCCTCTTCGCTTTTCCTCTTTACACCATGTCCCCGCCAGCCAGTTCAGTCTCTTGCGCCCGCCCCCACCCATGCCCCCTGCATTTGAGTTGCGCGGCGATTGCCCTTCGCCGGCCCGCGTCTGCTCCTTGCCCTCGGGCCGAGAGCGGAATGGACGCGCGGGGTCACGTGTCGGCGACAGGGGGCCGCGCCTCAAATGCACGCTGCGGTTTCGTCGACCGGACGCCTCCATCTCCCCAACCTTACGCTACAGCTCTGCTTAGGGGACGCGATTCAGTATCTTAGAGTTCGGGACAATGGAAACAAAATGATAGAAGAGCGGTGGATAAAAGAATTCACAGGTCGTGCATAAAAATTTGGAAATCTTGGGCTTCCTCGAAGTTTATCCCTTCCTTATATGTTCTTCAGAAGAAATTAAACATTCTGAGAGTACTCGGTTCTTATATGCAATGTGTTGATTGTACACGTCATTACTACCAAATGGATTACATTCCATTGGCGTGGAACGCTTTTGCAGAGAGGGCGCAAACTTAGTATACTATGCTTACACGTTTTTTCGAGGTTAATATTCGTCAAGAATGTGTTACCCTGTTCACAATTGTCAGTATTTGGAAAGTAGGAAATAACTGTTGGTTCGCTATACTATATTAATGAAATAAAATTAAATTATCGTAGTCATATAATATGTAGAGGAAATACTGTGTTGGAGCGTTGTTTTTCTCAATTTCAGTCAAAACGTCTAATAGTGAACGTATGCACTAAACTTTACACATTCAGGTGAATGTCTTCATTGAAAAGAAGGTTGGCAACTAAAAAATTCGTATCGTGCAAAAAATCTCCATAATTAAACGCGCTATTCCCTAGAACCACTTGCCCGAAAAACTCTGAGCTGAACTATGCCTCTCTGAGGGCAAGCCATCCAGTCCGACCACATGCCGCTGCTTTGGAGACGCACTTGGTTCGGCGGTAGGCGAGCGACAACCCCACAAGACACTCTGCGCCTCCAAGGAAACATTCGACGCGGACGCGCGCGCCGGCGCATTGACCCGGCTGCGGATCTTGCGCCGATTCCGCCGACCCGCTCCCCGCCCCGCCTCCCGCCGCCCCCGAGACCTCGCTGAAGGGGCGGACACCTGTCCGGACGCGCGTAAAATCGACCCGCCCGGGCGGCGCGCGGGCGGCGCGGGCGGCGGCTTCGCCCCCGCGGCCGCGCGCGCTATGCCGCCGTCTCTGAGCGCCCAATAAAAACGGAGATAAAGCTGATGACCGAGTGGGAAGGCTCTCTCTTCGCCGCCCCACCCAAGGAGCCGCCCCCCCCGCCCCCGCCATCCCGCCCGCGAAGGGCGGTGGGCGGACGGGCCGAGGGGTGACGACGAATCAAATGGAGGAAACTTACACAATCTGTGCTGCGGTATAATTAAATTTTATTTGCCGCCGGTGCGCGGCGACAGGGCGCGCCGGCGGCGGCGGGGCGCCGAGGACGGGGGAGGGAAAGGGGCGTGGCGGCCGCGGGGCCGCCGCGGGGACAGGATTAGTTGATGAAAAGTGGCTGCGGGCTCCGCCGCGCGCCGCCGTCGGGCAGCCTATTGAGAATCATAAGAGGCGGCGGGGGCCGCTGCGGCGCGCGGAGGTGCAGCGGTGAAAAAACGACCGAACGCTGCGCGTGGTGATGCAAGCCTGTTTCGCAGGTCGTGGCGCTGGAGTGCGCGCCGCGTGATGTCTCGAAGGAGGACCACTGCTCGCAGAACATTTGATTATCGAGAAAGTGTGGGGCCAAAACCTAAGGAAAAGTTTACCTGCGGTTTATATGGAGCCTCGGAAGTGAACGTATTAACAAAATCTATGAATAGTGAATCATTCGAGTGTTTACACTATAGTCGTCTTGCATCGTGTTGGCGATACCTCGTATCTAATGTTACTGCCCAGACTTATGTGAAACATCATGATAAAACTACATCATTTTTGCTAGCAGTAATATAAGATACTGTAAGGGGCAGGACGATACAATTCAAAATGCTCTTTAGTCTTCGCTCGTACAATTTTAAACTTTAAATGGTATCATTAATTCAAAACAGAAACTTGTCCCTGAACATAGTATAAAAATAATTCATCTTATCATGATCTCGGGAGATTTATTCACGACATATGAAGAAAACAATATTAGCTCATCTTGTTTGTAATTTTCACTAAATACTGATATTATATTTATTTATATTGATTAACACCTTGTATGGATTGTCGTGTCCCAAGTCATGATAATTCGACTTTGACGGCCATTGGTGCGCCCTGCGAAAAGATTTGCCAATGATTCGAAAACAATTCCGTGATCTTCGGTGCACCAAATACCCTCTCAGCCCATACTATGTTGCCACGTTACTGAATTTCGTGCGCTTCAAAGAGACATTGATTATGACCCACATATTGGCAAAGCTGCTTCGGGTTTCAGCATCTAACAGCTAAACCAAGCATTAATATTCTTTTGCTTCAGAAACCTGTTATTGTTAGGGGAATCACACATCTGCTAAACCTCTTTTTTTGTACCGACATAATGAAAATGGTGAACATTTTCCTACACAAAAATTATTACACGAGTTAGCTTTTGCGGCCTTTCACCGTCTCCTTCGTCCCCCGAGCTATATCATCTGAATTTCCCTTTGTGTTACAAATGTCCCCGAGTCCCCTTTGCTGGTGGACGCGTTCCTTAAATTGGAAAATATATAATTCCAGGCGTATTGTGCGACCACATGGCGCCAGTCCATCGGCCGCATTGAGGTGGAGCTCTTTCGAACTGATCCGGCGGTGATTTCGAAATGATAGCATAGAGTGGGGCGTTGGCGCCGGTCCAGCCCGCCCGTCTCCATTACGGCGGACCCATCCCGTCATCAAGCGGCGCGCGAGAGTTTCGCCTGCCGTCCCAAGCGACCTCGCTCCCCTCGGCGTTCTTTCCACTTCGCCCCGCAGCGGCTCCGTCCCCGCCCGTGCCACCGCCCCCGCAACCCCGCACAGCTCTGCCCCGCTAACCCAGCTCTGCCCCGCTCAACCCGCCCTGCCCCGCCTCGTCCTGACCCGCCCCGCTCCGCTGTCTCGCTGGACCTGCCTGCCCGCAAAACCACCGCTTCCCTCCCACCCTCACTGCCAGGTTCCGCTCTGCCCGCTTCCGCTTCCGCCCAGCACCCGCCATGCCCCACCCTACTTCGTCTCATACCTCTACCCGGCTCCGTCTATCCCGCTCGCCACGCCCCTCTACCACCCCCCGCCCGCCCCGCCCAGCGGACAGGCGCCCGTCCCCGACCCTTCCCGCCCCGCCCGAACCCGATCCGCCACCACCCGCTCTTGTTCCGCCTTCCCCACCCTCACCGCCCTTCACCGCCTAACCTCGCTGCCCCTCCCGCCAAGTCCAAGCTCTTCCAGTTCCCGGTCAACCCGCATCGCCCGCCTGCCCCGCCCGCCGCTTCTGCCCCGCCCTTGCCTCATGCTCGCCACGCTCCCGCCACGCCGACGCCCCACGCCCCGCCAAGCTCGCGCCGTCGTGCGCACAAGCGACACCGTGTTCCAGCGCTTACCACGTGTGATTGATCATCTTGGGCGCGGACCCTCGAGTCGCTCACTCAACGGCGAGCTGTTTCCCTCGCTCCTCGCCTTCTGACTGGACATTTACGTCTTCTCTTTCCTCTTCTTTGTTTTCTTACCATTTGTTGTTTCATTCCTGAATATTCTGCTGCACATCCTACAATGTCCGTTTTTTCCACTGCAATATTCAATGTACATTTAAACTTTTCTTCATTTACTCTTTACTATTTTACTCTCCTCCATTTTCTTCATTGTATTTAGCCTGAAGTACATCAAGCTGAAATATTAAAATACAACAGTTTTCTGTATTATTATGATTTTTAAGAATATAGTTATATCCAACCTTCTCATTCTCATTTCGTTTGTATTCAGAGTTATCCTTTTATGAATTTTATATTCCCTTTTTTGTATTTCGGTCTTCTTTGTCCTTAAAATAAAAACGAGATAAGATAAAGAAATTGTATACATTCACTTCATTACTTCAATTTTCCAGCGGTCTTTTAAGATTATATCTTCTTTATCATTTCATTTAACCCAATTTTTTTTTGTTTCTCTGTGATGATGCCCATCTGTCGGCTCCTTGTTACCTTTCTTCTCACCACTATTCACTCACCGCGCCTTATCTCATTCCATCCTCTGACAGTCATCTCTATGTCTCCCATCCGCTTTTGTTGGGGCGTCCCTCTTATTTGCGTTCCTTCCCTCTGACTTTTAGGTGACATGTCTGCTCGCTAGTCGCCGCGGCCCTGTGTCCCTCCTCCCTTTCTGCCTCCGCCGCCCGAAAATCAATTATTACATCATCGCTGTGATGTGTGGGCGCGTGCCGCCGCGCGGGGCCGCCAGGCGCTGCGGCGGCGCAGGGCGACGGGCGGGGAGGGGCCGACCTCGCCTGTCGTCGCCGCCGGCTGCCGCCGATTGAGCGCCGCAGCTGCCGCCGCCGCCCCGTCGCGTGCGGGAGGTCGAAAATTGGAAAGAGAAAAACTCCTGCCGCCGGATATGAGGCGACCGCTGCCGCCGGCGACCGGGATAATGTTGACGTTGCTGAAAAGGACGTCGCTGGAGGTGGCGGCGGCGGCGGCGGCGGCAGAGGAGGCGGGGTCGGCGGTGGCGGGGCGGAAGCAGAGACAGGAGGCGGAAGGCGGGAGGTCAGGCGGCTTGAAAGCCTAGATGGAACCTGTGGCAGGGGAGAAAGCAACGCTGCAGGGAACAGCGGAGATGGATAAAGGCTCGTTAGGAGCTTCGGCGGTGGCGGTGAGGGAATTGCGATTCGCGGGTCTTTACCTGCGGAGACGGGGCGGGGATGGTTACTGTAGCGGGGCTGGCAATGAGATAAGCGGCCCCAAGGAGAAGGCAAAGGCGGCGGTGGTGGCAGCGCCAGGGGCGGCAGCGGCCGGCGCCGAATCCGATCGTCGTCGACGCCCCTTTTATCGCGAAAGAAGTGTTTGCCGAGCTTTCCCAGCGGACGGCTGATGTGTTACTAGAGGTACGTGGGAGGAAGACGATGACTCAACCGCCTCCTCTTTCACATATTTTCAGAGGGTTCCGTCTGAAGTAGAGGGAGGAGAACGGAGATGTTCCCAGTCGATTCAAACGTCTTTCTTTTTCCTTCGTGAATGGCACAGAGTGGGCAAAGAATTCGGCAATAAAACGGGAATCACCGTAGCTGTTCTCAACATCTGCAATACACAAAAATGCAATTGGAATTATTCACAACGTTCTTATCACATGTTCCTTATACTTTCGAAAAGAAAAACTTTTCTGTAAAGTACAAGATTTCAGTGATTAAAATAATCATTCCTAAGCAATTAAAACGTTCCATTCCGTGAAATAGTTTTCATTGTGTGTTATTAAAAGAAGGACGTCAAGTAGCATTCCCGAGTGGTAGCAAAGAACTCGACGAAGGACGAGATTCCATCAGGGATTAATGGCACCACCCTACGGAACTCCCAGTAAGCGGCTAAGATACCCACCTACACACCCTGCATTCGGGTGTATTAATGGCGTTCCAACTACTGCTTACTATCCTACATCTCTCTGGGCTCCGCAAACCCTCCTTGCACGCATTGTGCAAATACTCGAGGGCCAAGAGACCAACAATTCACGACAGACACAGAGACATAAAATTAATAAGAGAAATACCTTAACATTCAGAAAAATTACTCGACAAGCCATCGAATAAGTTAGTGAATTTGTTCGATTCTACCAGCGTATTTAAACAGGAAGATTGTTATTAATAAGAGTTCTTTCCTCTGCTCTCTTTGAGATCCAGCCTATTCCGCGTGACCACCAACGTATCTAGCCCTCTTCCACCAACCATGCCATCCACTGACTAATCCGCTCAGCATCAGTATAAATCCCCCTCGCTCCTCCTCGCTCTCATCCCATTCCCCCGCTCCTACATCGCTCTCTGCCCTTCCACACTATCCCCGACTGCCCGCTCCCTCCCCCCCCCTTCCCGTCCGCAACCCCCGGTCTGCGAACACAATGGGCTCGGGCGCGGAACTCACTTCTTTTTAAACATCTCCAGTACAAAACGCTCAACGGAGTGAATACAATTTAATTTTTTTTCTGCGCTGCGCTCGCTCGCACCCGCGTCGCACGTTTACGCACGTATATATACCTCCACATAAAAAAAAGAGCGGTGTGCGATAAAGTAATATAAAAAAAATCCGACGTCGGTGCGGCGGGCGCCCCTTGCTTTTAATAGGCGCGCGGCGCATGGAAATGACATCAAAAAACTGTTTATTTCACGCCTGAGCGAGTCGGCATCAAAGCGGCGCGCAGACGGTGCCGAGCCGCCCATGGGGGCTTAATTGTGTGTGTGTTTTCAAGTAATCGCGTGGGCGGGCGGCGCGGTGACGGTGGCCTTGCGGTGCCAGCGACGGTGACGGTGATGGTGGTGTGGGACGGGCAGGGAAAATAAGTTTGATAAAGGCAGTAAGAATGATAGTATCATGAGAGGGAGCTGGCGCGGTGAGGAGATGGCGGTGACGGAGATTTCTGGCAAATGCGTAGCAGGAGATCTGACCGAGGTAGCAACAGCGGCAGGGATAGTGATAGTGATGGAGAGAGCTGCGGTACGAGAGCAACGTCGGCAATCTTCTTGGAATCAGCGATTGCGACGCTCTCGGGGAGAATTGGGATAATGTCGATAACGTCGTTAGCAAGGGATGCGAATGTTATCAGCAGGGGTGCGTGGGCCGATTTCGTGGCGACCCGGTTGGCTGGGGCGGCAGCGGTAGCAACGGCTGTGTCGGAGGGGCATTGGCGGCTGCAGATTGTTCTATGTTTAGTAACTTCCAGCACGGTGCGTAGCGGGCATACACCTCCATGATGCGGCTAAGAAGTCATGACGCTTTGGTTGTCAATACAAAGCCTTAATTACGAGTAAGATTTGGTGCCGACGGAATTTCTAGAATTATTGGCAGCAATCCTCAGTAGGGATGTATGTAAGAAAGTGATGAATTGTATTACTCGTATTGAAGCGCGTTGTTCTCAGGAGTGTCTTGTATATAATAAGGGAAGCGACATGGATGTCAGTGTTTTTAAAACATTGATACGATAAAACATATAAAACAAACGATTAAAATATAGACACATGGATGTTTTAAACATCGATATATTACAGCCGATCTTTTTAACATTGATATTTTGTGCATGATGCATTTAGGTTTTTGAAGTTTTGTTTGTAAATAAAAAAAAATGTATAAATTTAATGTTTAGTTTACTAAAGAAATTTTAAAGCATCGATGTTGAAAACATCGATGGATTTTAGTCGATGTACTATTAACATCGATGTTTTAATTTTGAACATCGATGTTTCGTTTGCGATTTCGCGTCATTCGTCAACCATTGTTGGAAGTTGGTTGAAGGTTTCATATTCGCTTCACTTTACCCAAGATTCTGTCAATATTATGAACATTAAAAGTGTCAGATAGATATGAGTACTAACTGACGGAATGATTGCCAACTTTATATAGGTAGAAAAATAAATTACCTTCACCAATTGTTATCCCTTAAGAATGATTCCGAATATTTAATTAATTTTTTCGCTATGTTATAATAACAATAATTAATAATACATGAATAAGCTCCTCGTCGAAATCTGAGAGGATGAAAAGAAAGTGTGATTCTGAACGGCGCCCTCCTGTTGCAGGTGAAGATCTGGTTCCAGAACCGGCGCATGAAGTGGCGCAACTCGAAGGAGCGCGAGCTGCTGGCGAGCGGCGGCTCCCGCGAGCAGACGCTGCCCAACAAGAACAACCCGCACCCGGACCTCAGCGACGCGGAGGCCGACCGCCCCAAGATGGACCTGTCGGAGCTGTCGCCACTGGGCTCCCCGGAGCCCGCGTCGGCGGGCAACGCCTCCGCCGCCGCCGCCGCCGCCACCGCCGCCGGCGGCTCCGCCCCCGACGACCCCGCGCGGCCGGCGTCTGCGGCGGCGCGCGCCACGCCCCCCGACGCGGCGGCGGCGGCGGCGGCGGCCGACGACTCCGCGCCCGACGACGACGAAGACGACGACGAGGAGATCAACGTCACGTGACAAGAAGAAGAATAACAAGGGACGGGAGGCGCGGCGAGCGCGCGCGAAGCGGTCACTCTGCGATGGGCTCGGCGATTCCGCTGAGGGAGAGATTCTGCGATTCGTGGACGAGAACGCGGGCCTTGGATTCGGGGTCCTTTTTCGACAAAGCCTTACCGTATCTCGTCGTTGTTACCCTACTCAATTCTCCTACGCGCAAGCTTAAGTTCAATTCTCCTTTGGGTTGCACTCCCCAAGCCTTCCCTGCTGTGTGTGATGCGTTTCAGAATGATTTCGGTTCCCTTGATAAGTTGCAATCCGCATTCAATCATCAATATTTCTTTCGAAGGAGAGGAAATCCCTCCGTGATCTTTCTCTGCCAATTTAATTAATTATGGAAATTAAAAAAAATAAATTCTTAACCTCGTGAGTAAACCAACATGTTTTGTTTCCACATTTCATTTTACAACGTAATGCAGATAACTATTTAACTTTAAATATAACATTCTAGGTGGAAAATCATATCCGTGAAAATCGTCTTTTTTTTCTTGTTTACTTCACGTCAACCAATATTTTTTTAAATTGTTAGTAAAATGTATTTAGATATTTAATTGAGTCAGTTTTTCCTAGACACCTTCTTGCACTCACCCCAACATATTCATTAATAATAGACTTCATACGATGTATAAACTGTGTGATCATACATTATTACATTCCCTTAAGATGTGGCGGTTGTTGTAACTCGTATAAAAGACGTATCTATTATTCCTATCGTGCTCATTGTAAAATGGAATACAATTATCAATTTCTACCGAGACCTGCCAAGTAGCAGCACAGAACATGTTGTAAACTCGTCTATTCGCAAATGTGCATTGCAAAAATTAAACAAGTAAATGATTTAAATTATTTCAACTAATATCATCATTGTTATGTAATGTTATGATACTACAAAAATCTACAGAAGCGCACTAAGAAAACATTTCCACAAATGTTGGATTTATGGACTTTTTAGGGTAACGTTGCGTGTACTCTGCAATTCTCAGGATATGTATAAAAAAAACTAGAAAATGAAACAAAGCTTGTGTATGAATCTGTAGTGACGAAATATGGGTGGAAATTTAGGATGCTGTTAATAAGACGGCTGTGCTCTTTACTGTGATTATGCTACCTCTTGTAATTGTGAGAGACTTATGTATGTACTGTCAACTCGGTGCACGTAATTCAAAAGGCGTGTTTGTGTAAAAAGTACATGCATTACTAGTGTACACTATATTTCTTTGATATATTTATGCCAAGAACTGAAGATAAAAACAGAGCTTATGATGGTAAGCGATCCAACTGATAAGAGACCCAATAAACTTATACAACGATTCGAACATTACGCCGAGTTTGTTGAGAGTACACTCTATCAATCTGGACCTGCCACCTGATAATCAAGAGATGGTGTATTTTGCCTTGTACCTTTCTGTACAACGACCGTTTGTTTTGCGTACCAAATTTGATTTGCCTTTCATTTGCAGAATTTTACGTTTCAATGGTGAAGATAAAATATTTGCAGCGATATAAATTTGGTACTTGTAAAACATGCTTTTTTTTCTAATTATAATAATTGTCATATTTCTGAATTGTCAGTGATGATGTGAACCTAGGCTCTAAAAGCAACGAATAAGTGTGTGTGTGTGTGTGTGTGTGTGTGTGTGTGTGTGTGTAAATTGCAATGTAAAGTTTGAATTTTCTTTCCCTGATGGTACGTGTCAGAGCCAAAACACATTGATTATATTCTCGCCATGGACTGAACAATATGTCGCCACTTGCCCTGTCGACTTCATCCATACGCCAATAGCTTCCTAATGTGACATTTTGCTAGATGAAAGCAAAATTAAAGATAAATGAATTCATAATTAAATCATGTGAAATAAATTAATTTAGAAAAGAATCATAAAAATAAATAAAAGAGTAAGCTCGGAATAGTTAAAATGTAAAGTCATCAGTTTCTGATGCGTCCGAATTAACCTTTGGAAGGTATTCAGTGCTAGAAGATGTTTAATAAGGATGTGAATAATTATTTGTTAAAAGGACTGCCATATTCAGACTCTCGTATTTTATAAGTCGGCATAATTTTCGTGTACATCTGAATGTGTCGATTAAATACAAGAGATGATTCATGATGCTAAGGAACATTCCATGTTTCCCCCTTGTAATTTCATAGTTTCCACTGCTGCTCAGATGTATATAGAATGCTACACAATTTATCTTATACGTAATAACTGTAAAATTGTATCAATTGTATATCGATTCCCAAATCAAGAAAATAAATATAAAATTACTTATTTCGTGATTATTATATGTCGATTTTTTCCAAATAATTTATTAATGTTTTGAAATATATGTGATTCATACCTACATGATACAGTGACTCAGTACAGATTTGTTACATGAAGTGTAGACACTTCTTGATGGAGAATAATGCACTTCCCTGTAACTTTGAGGTGAAAAAGTTTGTACTCTTTCCTCAAGTAAAAAAGTTTTATAATCGTGATACTATTACAATATTTTATATTTTTGGTTCAGCCTTTAATGTGCATGTTTACTAGCGTGCTAAAGACGATATAAAACGTTTTAATTCACTCTTTCAACGATTATTCAGGTTTTGTTATACTTATACTCATCTCAGGAATCTATCAGTTTAGGAACCAGGTAAAAGAGAGACTATTTTTACACTGAAGGTTCCGCAATTCTAAGACATATTAATTACTTAATAATTCCTCCGATATCTCGCGATAGATGATGCAATAAAAGTTAAAAAATCCTTCAGAACTATTTTCCTCTGCTTTGGTAGCTAATGTAACCCTGTTTCTAAATCAATATAATATGTTTGTAACATTAATTTCTTATGTACAATAGTAATCGTGGACTGATGAATATGAATTTTGTAAAGAATATTTTTATTATTATTATTTAGGATAATAACACGACTTGTATTTGCTGTACACTTTTATAAACGGGGCCCAGATAATAGTTTGGCGCGCGGACCCGCTCTCATTTCGTCACGATTCTGCTGCCGAGCGCCGGCGCATGGCCATTTTCTAGGACCTGCACGTGTCCCCTGGGTTGCTACCGAGGCCTCGGTTCTCGCGAGGCTTGTTCTCGAGGGGCAGTTCCGTATCTTTTCGAAGCAGCAACGCCCCATTTTCGTTTGAATGCTGAGTATCAGCACTTCCTCTTCCTCTACCACAATTATCAAGGATCGAAAAAATATGTTTCAGACGGAAATTCAGTATACAACTGGTTTCGGTCTGTTGGCTGGGCTATCCGGGACGAGCCGCGTCAATGTCATGGTGGCTAACGTTTCGGCCAGCGTGTTGTGGCCTTCTTCAGACTCGTCCCGGATAGCCCAGCCAACATAAACTCCGGCCGCGGAAGCCTACGCAACCTGGTTTCGGTCTTTCGAAGGTAGTGCTATGCGATTCAGTTTGAAATACTTTTGCATGACTTTCGTGAAGTAATTTTGTAGTACTTTTGTCAAGGATTTTTTGAAGGGAGACTTTAGAAAAACTATCCATACACAATAACTGAGCTTCAGGAGCCCATTACATTCGTATGTACACGATTGTACGAATTGAAATGATATGGAATTGAATGGAAATGGATGATACGGTTTGTAATTAGAAAGCATTGATAGAGATTAATAACAGACAATAATATTGTAATAACTGTAAATCGTAAAATTAGACAGAAAATACTTGTATCTTCTCTGTGATGAATGAAGGAGTGCGTGAAGTGAAATGCGAACTAGAGCCAATCGGAGCCAGTTCACGACGATTGAGGTGCCAGGCTCGATAATCCCAAGCTGCGTAATGCACGTTCTTCAATGGGCACCGTGAAAAATATCATTTACATCGTAATTCAATAATTTGCTTTAATTTTTTTTGTAAATTTTAGCTTTGTTTTATTTTTTTGACATTTGAATTCACTGTAATGTAATGTACATTTCACTGTAATCTTTAAAGTCAGTTTCTCGACAGAGATGAAATTTATTATTGTCGGGTGGAGAGAGAATTCTGGGAGCAATTAAGTGGGTATAAGAATCCCTACATAGCTGCATTACTATCCCTACACTTACTTCTATTTTTTCGGGTTATTTCCAACTTTTGCAATTTCCGAAAATTTAGAGAGGTCAATGAAAATGGAAACTACGCATTTCTTAATAGTACTTTCTCGAATTTATAAATGTACTCTTCTCAAGAAAAACATTAACATAAACAATTTTGGAGATGTTTTTAAGAAAATATATTTTTAATTGCATTTACTTAAAAACTGCAAAAAACTTATTATATTTACGAAAAATGATACATGACGTTATTTAATGCAGGCCTTATTTTCATTGAAGTATCCGAATTTTCAAACATTTTGTAAGTTTAAACTTTTTTCGGCGTCTTTCTACAACTACAAAATTGAATATAGATTTTTTAAATAACTAATACATATGTAAACTCCTTAATTATCTGTATATTAAAATCCTTAATGAAACTTATTCTCAAAGACATTTTGAACTGTTATTATTAAGATCTTGAAATAAGGTCATGTACAATTTTTCGAATGTATGATTTGTTTTCGCGAAATGTTGCGTGAAATGTAGGATATTTTTTAATTGTCAAAAACTGCTCCAATTTTTTTCTGTAATATATTTTTCTCAAGTGTAACAAAGTACGCTTAAAAAAAGGTGCAGGTTCCATTTTTGTTGCACTCTGAATTTTCAAAAAGTAAATAAGTTATAAATAATAGGAGAAAGTATGTGCTGTTGTAGCTTCACTAGTTTTTTCTTTTAATTTTACTAGGGTTCTGACGTTGTGATCAATAATTTACAGCTAACGCTTTTACGCACCAAAATTCTGATTTTTCTTCTCCAAAAGGAATATTTATGTTTAAGAAACCACCTGCAAATATATTTTTGACATGCCGTGCGAGAATCACAGTTTTTGTGCTTGTTTTCCATAAGTGAAACAGCGATTTTTTCATTCCAGCTAATAGTGAGACATACATTTTTTTACATAAGGGAACCAAGGGAAAGTCAATTGTTTCTTTTCATTATCCTTTCATGAATATATAATCGAGTTTACCACGTCTTGTAACATTAAAATTAGCTGTCATCAGTAACCCTTTGTTCTTTTATTAAAATAAAAAGCACCAATTTTGAGACCCTTGTTTTATGTTAGTTTAAAGAAAATAAATGTATCATGCTTTTTTTAATACCAAAGCTCTCTTGGTGAATTATATTTTTCAATCGGTTAACAGATTTTTTTAAGTTCAGAAATAGATTTTTGTAATACTACTACTTCTATTAATTACTTATACTCAAAATAATTTTTAAATTAGTTCCGCGTAAAAATCTTGGGTCTAATAAAATAATAATGAAATAATGATCATTTATATTTCATTCGACAATGATTCCCAGCTTCTTTAATTAAGAAGACCTTGTAACCGTAGTTTCTCTCCCGGCCATTTCTAGTGAATCAGTCGATTCTCATTTGTTCTTCCAAGATGGTGTCGTAAGCAGCCGACGCCATTTTCATATCCATGAAATTATGGGCGTCGCATTTGCATGTTAAAACCATCCGTTATTTCGCAGCGCCTTTAACGACCCTGCAGCGGCGCAGCTGCTATCAGAATATAAACGCGAGCACTTTCTTTTGTTTTTATTAATGCAGTCAAGACAGACCCAGATTAGAGCAGCCGACTGGACTGTTGTATTCCCTCCACAATCTCGTAAGCATCTGGCGTAATGTTTCTCGTTATCATGAGAAATGTTTCCATGTTTAGAAAAGCGAACCCGAAATTCTAAATGCCTGTCGCATCATGGACCGAGTAATTACATTTTAATGGTTTATTGGATTTTATTGTCGTCTTTCTGATTGCATGTTCTTGTTTGCAGAATACGTATCTATTACAATAACTTTTAAAACTTCCCAGACGTATTTGCTACAACCACCAAATCATTTTTGAGGGGTTAACACAACGCACACTTTTATTCCTATTTGTCATGACATTGCAATCCAAAATATTTAATTTTGGACCACTTATCACAGATTCAGAAACAAGTAGGAACAAATAAATAATAAAATTTACCAGGAATATTTCAGGAAAAAAACGACAATTACTTAATGTAGGTTACCCAATACGATATAGTATCTCTAATTGTTCTTCACTGTAACATCAGAGAATCGCACCTTTCCGCACATTCACAGTTGTTGTTGTTGATGGTGGTATTTTTCTCTTTTTTCTTTTTTTCTCTTTTATGGGGGGTGGGGGTACAAGCGGAATCGAGAAGGAGCGGGGGTTCATGTGGAGCGCGTGATTGTTTTGGATTTTTTTCTTCATTTTCTTTCCTTTTTTATGGGGGGTAAGGAGTACCAGCGGGATCGAGGTGTTGGAGTGAAGGGGGGGTTTCATATGGAGTGCGTGATTTTTCGTCTTCTTATTTTCCTTTTTTATGCGGGGTGGGGGGTACGTGCGGGATCGAGATGGTGAAGCGGAGGGGAGAGGGAGGGTTCATGTGGAACGCGTGAAGATGCCCCAGAGCAAGCGCCTCCAGTTGCGGCGCTGCGGGGCCGTGGCGCAGGGGTGCGCAGGCGCCGCGGTGGCGGTGGCGGTGGCGGTGGCGGTGGCGGCGGCGGCGGCGGCGCCGCCGCCTTCGCCCTCGGCCGCGTCGCCGTCGGCGCAGCCCGGGCCGTCGCCCGCGCTCTCCCTGCACTCGGCGCACGTCCGCCGCGACTCCTCCACCATCACGCGGCGGCAGCGCTCGTACACCTGCGCATGCGCACGCGCTGCCACCTCGCCGCTCCGACAAGAGAGGCGCGAACGACGCAGCGTTTCCATTCAACGTCTTTATTCACACATAACATTATCTATCTATCTATCCTGTCTATCCTATCGATCTATCGATCTAACTTTCTCTCTCCCCCCCCCTCTCTCTCTCTCTCTCTCTCTCTCTCTCTCTCTCTCTCTCTCTCATTATATTCACGTGAAATATTATTCTACAATATTCACGTGCTCATTGCTGTCTGAGGCATTGGTGGTTTCTGGTCAACGGAATCAGACGCAGTCGAATATGTGCTATCAGTCCAGCCCTCAGCCGACGGCGTCGAACCGTTGACGCAGACAAGACCACATCCGTTGCAGTGCTCCAAAGTCGTCCCAACACTGCGTAGGACGCCATTTGGTTGGTTACGGCCATGCGGACAAGATGGCGGTCATTTCGCGTTGTGGTCACATTGTGTAGATCAATACCTGCTCGTCGCTGCGTAAGATTCTCCTACATCGACTGGTTCCACATAAGCATCGTATCAGCTCACCCCCATCGAGCCATGGGGCGGAGTCAGGGGACGTTGCCCGTGCTCACAGGCTACCCAGACGCCAAGTAGCTCGTGAGGGTACATTTTTTCCCCCTACATAAACCGAAGCGATAGCCCAGGTTAACAACTAGCCAAATCTTGGTCCAAGTTGAGAGTGACTTTCCGTTTCTCTGTTTAGTTATGTTAAATCGATACAATATTACGAAAAGGTATTATTGAAATCTTATTTATTCTATAACCATTTCTCGTTTGCCATCATAACGTTTTAAAATTCGTCAGAAATATTATTCAGGCATTTCCGATCGCATTTCGATAACCACCAATAACCGATAAGTAGTCGAAGCAAGAACTCTGTTCCACGAGAATCGCATAACAAAAAGCTTTAGTCTTTAGCAAGGTCTTTAGCATAATAGACGAATATATGAAAATATACTTCTTAATAATATGTAGAATGCGGTTGTTCCGGAAGATTGACCACGTTTACTTACAGTGCCCTGAGTATGTGTTGAAAATAAATTCACCTGTACGAGTCGTTCAGCCTCGATGACGTCATGGAGTCGATCGCGATCGGTAGGACTGGTCTGCGTTGCCTTGTTGATTTCGCTTCCTGTGCATTGTCCAGTTATTCCATTTCAAACACAAATTTACTTTTTTTTCAAAGTAGAACTAATAATTTCGTCAGACCCATGTTTAGAAGACATGGGAGCCGCGACCTAGGAAAATGCCTAGGTCACGATACTAATCGAACGACAATTCAAGTTTAAAATGAGTTTTTTAAACAAAAAGAAAATACAATAACTGTCACAAAATTATATTTATTATAAAGAATTTATTTTAGGAGGGAATGTAATCCTTAGCTTCGATCTTCCAACCGTCAGTTTTGAAAGGTCGAAGAAGTTACGGAAGATTTGTGTAATTTTGACAGTTCGAAAATTATTGCAGTAGTGAATTGGGACATGAAATGATGATATAATAAAAACTTTGTTTTGGTGTGTCCTTGTAACTTCATGAGGTACTAACAAAAAACACGAAAGGAAAACAAAATGCATAAAAATGATAAAAATGGCGCAAATATAAAAAATGACCTAAAACGTTAAAAATGAAAAAAGTGACCCAATAACTAAAGAAGAAGAGGTACAAATACGGAATACCAATTTGTTTTCTCATGCTTGGAACTACGTAAAAAAAGGAATGATTGTGAAATATTGCATAATGAGAAGTTATACTAATACTGTAATCACTGATGAGACGCCAACTGCATAATACAACACGAACTGCTTAAACTGAGCTTAGTTTTTCTTGTTTAGAAAATGGGATGCAAATATGGAATATTACCGATAATTTGCAATAAATGCTAAAGAATTAGTCCAAATTACAAACAGACATGTTCCATTTGCTTGAAAACGAGAACAATGGAACAAATGACATAATACCATACAACAGATTTTTACTTGCAATAACCACAAATGTAACGCCCCTTCTCATAATCAGCGCAGTCTGCAAGTGATCGCATCTCCCACATTTCACACATAACTCATTGTTGCCTCTCGTGTTTTGCTGAAAACATTCTAGAACAGAACAGGCGCTCTGCGTCTTCATTTGAATGCCAGTCTTATCTGGAATAGCGACGCGTTCCACACGTGTTTCCTCTATCTTCACTTCCGGACTTCAAAACGGTTACCGATCAGAAGGTCTACAGAAATAAGATCTCCGAAAATAAGCTCTAATATTTGAAGTCTAACGACACTTGGTCTACACACCGCGCTAGTCTACAAGAAAAATGGCTAATGCAAGTATGTCTACATGCAGAAATATCTATTGCCTAAATGTCGACAGGCTAAGGTGTCTACATGGAAAATGAATATTGCAAATATGGCTACATATAAAAAGGATCTGCGCATGAACGTTCGATAGACTTGTTAGTAAGAGTAATTATAAATGCATGTTTAACTCGAAAAACATCTTTATACAATATATGTAGTATATGAATAGAAGAGAGTTTCATTAAAATCATTCAATGACCTACGCTAGTGGAGCAGCGTTTTCCGGTAGAATTCAAACGAATCGTTGGAGATGGCGCATGCGCAGAGACTCAAAGCAGGAGGCATATCATAGATGCTTCACGCTGCCCAAAATCTCTCTACAGTGTGAATAGGGAGTTTTAGCGTTCAGAAGAGTTTTAGCAATTGCGACATTGCGTTATGCATAATAACTAAGGAAGCATTTCAAGCGTTGAACAGAGAAATTGCATAATATATCAAAGAGTGGAGACTAGTGGTGAGACATTTAAAACACGCTACGAGTCAAAAGAATAACAAATGTTCATTGTGTATGGAGTTTTAGATTTTGTGGCCTCCGTGATGAGTATGAAGTCTGGATGTGCTTTTCTTGAAAATATAGGAAACACCTTACAAACAACGTTCGTTATGAGCATAAGACATAACCTATCCAGAAGATATGATTTGAACTCATTTTTCGCGAATTTCTTTTCTGTCACCTATCCAACATATCCAGTTAGTTCTTGCCAGCGTTGTGGAGTGGTAAGGAATAATTGTAACTGCCTCACATACGAAAATCGGTTTACCAGAGTTGGAAAAATTCAACTTTTCTGTTTTAGGCGGCCATTTTGCCTCTTGTAAGGTGACCGTAGAGATACCCACAGACTTGCACTATTTATGAAAGTATAAGGTCGTACCTTAGGCCTAAGGTAAGACGGTATGACTTCAAGGTCCGTCACGTGACTATTAGTGCATAACGCCGCTACCTTACGCGTGGCGCTAAAAACTCCTTAATGTATTGAATTGAATGAATGCCTTATTTTACGTGGCGAGACTCAGGCCATTAGGCCTGCCTCTTCCGTCTGACCACGCAAATTTCGCTACGCTCCTTTCACCAACTAGCAGAGAAAGGAGGTATTTCTTGTGGCGAGAACAGGCGATTTGAATTTGTCTCAGAGGCGTCATTTAGCTTGAGGATCTTTTACATGCAAGTAAATCTACTAACATGGGACAGCCGGCTTTACTTCCCCTCCGAAGGAAGTGCGTACGAAGGATTTTTTCGCCCTTAAAAATCCACGGCTTCGATCGGGTTTGAACCCGCCAACTTGGGTATCTGTCTGAATGTCTGGACTGACTTGCGGTCTGAATGTCTGGACAACTTAGGTAATGTCTGAACTGACCTGCGCCGGTCGAAGCGGCGGAGGGGCAGTCTCCGCGGGCGGCGGAGGCGCAGGCCGAGGCGCTGGAGGCGGCGGCGCAGAGGTCCTCCTGCTCGGCCGTGGCCTCCCACAGCAGCGCTGCCTCCACGTCCAGCATGCGGCACGCGAGCGCGCGCATGTAGCGCAGCTTCTCCAGCACGGGCTTGAGGCGCTCGTCCAGCGGGGAATCCCCGAGCCCCGCCTGCGCTCCCGACCGCACGCCTTGCGTCGGCAAATTTTTTCAACGAAACATCGATACATGGCCGAAAGGCTCTTTATGTCGATTAAAAAATCGATATCAATGTTTTAAATATGATGAAACCATGGTGGAGAGATGTGGGTGAGCGATTCCGGTGCACCGATTTTAGCTCGTTCTGCACAGCACCCCTTTGCGTCTCGAGCCACGTGACCACAACAGCGGCACATTGTTTGAAAAGCCAGACCAGGAGCTGGCCGCCATGTTGCATGGAGAGCGAGAAGTGTTGAGAAACATTTTGAAAGTGGCGTAATGCGATAATATTCAAAGATTACCAAGCAAAAATAACACAATGAAGGTGTACAAGATGCAATACTTTAAAGAAGCCCTTCGTATAACTGTTTCAATGACTGTTTCTATGACACTAGATGATAATTTTGACATTTAAAGTCCCGCCAATATTGTGGTGCAAACTAGTGCCTGAAGCTCATTGTCTGAAGTCGTATACGATGCGCAAGAACCTGCCCATCTCTTTCCACCATGCCACGTACCCCAGTGACCGCAAATTTTAGCAAAATAGCGATACATCACCAAAAAATTGTCGATGTCAATGAAAGTATGGAAAAAAATCAATGTTTACAAAATCGATATTTTAAATATGATGATACAATTCGAAGTAATCTGACTGGAGACCGTTCCTGGAACCTTTTTGTTTAATTATTCTTCTGAATTTACTCGTTCAAATTTCACATTTCACCCGTCTGTTGCACGAAGATTATCCAAAGAACGTCCCGTCATGATAAAAATGAATACATGTGTGGATGTGATCGACCTTGTATACAGATATTCGGTAGCGAAATATTTACGTAAAGTAATTTGTTCGTTACCTTGGATTGGGCTCTGTGTTTCTTACTCACAAATAATAATACTTACATCAGTTATCAGCATTACATTTTGTGTTCAACTGTGATATATATCTGTGTATATATATATATATATATATATATATATATATATATATATATATACGTATTTGAAAATTAAAACAATAACAATTTTCGTAAACACACTCTTTCTTTCTTGAATTCTCTTATCCTCCTTGTCAAATACTCGTTAAGATTCCCCCCCTTTTTGCACGCATGGCCAAATTTTCTCGTACTCATTAATTTAGAAATTTTACTTTAACACAAAATTAGTAGTTGGTTTTCTTACAATGGCAAATACAAATGAAAATAAATGTTCCGCGTTTTGCTACTTTCCTTTAGGAGATGCACCACAAACTTGAACGTCGTCCAGTTTCAGTTCAGACTCTATTTCCAAAGAATTTGGTCCACTCCAATGATGTTCACGTTCTCCCACATGTAATTCTATTTCCTTTCTTATTGTACTGACTTACTATCTTCAAACATCACCTGTACAAAATTACAATTCAGTCTAATTCTTCCCGCAACCAAATAGGTTTCCCTTTTACGTCTGACTCACACGGTGTCAGAACATCGTCTGCCCCGTTTCTTCCTCTCGCGCGTCCTTATCTGCCTCTCATCTCACACGATCTCATTCCTCATTGCTCACACACATTTAACATAGTATCTGTGTATTCTTTGATTTCCTGCTCGTAATAAATTCTTAATTTATTTTCTGCCCCACGTAATTTGCTCTCGTGTTCTTTCACTGCATTCTTTATTAACATATTATGTATTTTACCCACTATCAATACTGTTGTCCTTTCCTTGCTTTGTTTCCCAAATAAAGCTCACCTCTGTTTCTTTTCTATACCCCCATTGTTGCTGTCGTCCATATTTATAATTACGTAAATTTATTATTATTCTCATTTAATTATCTGTGTAACAACCCATCACAGTAAAATGTCCTGGATCTAATGTGATAAATAACACGTCAATAATAGTTTAGTGCCTTAAATTTGAGTGTCATCTTTATTTTCTAATCAATCTTCTATGTAGTCAAGTTTCAAAATACAGTTTAAGAATATTGACACGAACAAAATAATTAAAAAATATATCAACACTGGAGAAAGTTTGCGAATAGCAAACAGTTTCCTGTCGCTTAGGAATCGACAATTTAGATTGTTCTCACTGAATGTTGTTTGCGAGCAATCCTCAAAAAAAGTACATACTTGAAATTTTATTTATATCATGAGATTTTTTAAACATCGATGTTTCGGAACAATTATATCAATGTATTAAAAACATCGACTTTTTTGCCATCCATACACGCACCAGTTAAACACTCTCAGCGCTCAGCGGTAGAAAACGCAGAAACTTAGTTATTGTTGGTGTCTCCAGAGTCATGTTGATGATGTAAACCCTTCCTCCGTCTATCGAGTATAAACCTATCTTTTGAGAGATGTGGAACCAAAATAAAATACATAATTTACATTGGGAAGCTCCAATTCCAGGGCCTCCTGTAAATGAACGAATCATAGGAGATGGTTTCTGGATATGGTTTCTGGAAATAGGGAGAAAATTATTTTTCCCTGATTTTATTGTTAGAGGGAATATAATGTTTACTAAATAATGTAAAATACTTATAAATTCCTATGAATGTATATAAATTCAGTAAATATATTAATATATATATCATTATCGCCAACCTTTGGGATCATACATTGCTTCCAGACAACAGAACGAGAGAAAAATCGAACTTCAAAAGATAAGGTCGTAGGCTCATAGGCACAGATTCTGTTAAGAGGTCTGCAGATATCACCTGGCATTCTTCGTTGACATGCACCCTCTGCTCTGTTTCTTTGCCTTCAGCCCCCGTCAAAGCTTCAGCTGCAGAAGACACAGCTGCTGCCACCGTCGTTGTCGTCGCAGCCATTATACACTGAGCGATATACTCATATATACAGATAATAGTGTCACATTATTAAGTAGATCTCCATTAGTTACGAATATGCTCCAATTAAAATATTAACAACAATAATAATAATAATTTTGTAATAATAATTTTGTTATTGTCGAGATTTTTTTTTTTTCAAAGTCACTATTCGGCGAGAATAGCTCAATATTTCTTCCGCTTTCCAAATATAAATTGTGTGAAGTAAGTCGTCATTAATATTATAATTGTTATCATTAGTAATGCTATTTATTTAAATATTACAACTACTCGTATTATTTGTTAAATGCATGTTTGTTATATTCCGTATCTTAGGCGATATACAAAATGGATCTATATAAAGAAGCAATCATTTAGAACAGGTAGTCCCAACAGGATCATTATCGCCCTCGGAGCGATTCGGGAGTTCGCCCTCGGAGTTCCAACGGGATCAATGATGGTCAAGAGGTTGACTGAGGGCCAATGTCCGAATATGAACCGGCAACTGATCAGTAAAATAAAGATGCTATTGATTGAAAAAAATATTAATGAACTTGACAATTATTTGTTTTCTGATATTAACAAAACATTTAATAAATTACAAATTCGCTCCTCTTATTTTGTATACGTCATTCGTCCTTAGGAGTAAGAACGTTTAGAAAACAACAAATAATTCAGCATTCTACTATATTGTGCGAGAATATATTCTCCGTAACACACACTGAAGAAATGTTATGACAACTTCTTTAAAAACACTCAACATTAGCTTGCCAGTTAAGTCGAGTTCTGTCGCTGTCTACGAGATTTCTTGCGGCCGGCTGTTCTGATCGGTAGTTTTCCGTGGTTTCTCCGACCAATACCAGGCGAACGCCGGAGCAGTAACTTACCTTAAAAACCAGCTACGGACCGCGCGCAATCTTTCCTTCCCATTCCTTGTCCTATCCTATCCCTTACTTATACACTTTATGCTTACATGCACTACATTGCCGCACATGCCGGGAGACTGGTCGAGAGCTTAGAGCTTGTCCCGGCTGGGGCGGTGCGCCGCTGGTGTGAGATACCTGGTGGGGAAAACCCCGCTAGACGACGGTAAGTCGGCGCCGGACATCACGATCTAACGGGGCAAGATCACCGCCACCTCACGAGCTAAAACATGTACTATACCTGCGGGGGTGACCTTAGCAGTTGATGCACCCGGAATCACTAGTCATCGACGGGCGACCAACGCACGACTGATGTGGCGCGCGATAAGGCGACAGGACTATCCAGCCTCTCGAAACTCTACGATACGGCCCTTCTCGAATAACTATATGAGTAATTAGGCAATCTGCAGTCAAACGCTTCGTCTAGGCGTAGGAGATGCTCTGGAGAAGATATCCGACGTCTCAATCGGCCGGCACGGACGGTCGGGGCTCTCTTATGCCCGCCGGTGAGTCCAGCGTTACGCCCTCGTCCTCAACCTTCAAGTACGCAGCCGACCGTGAAAAAGAAATCATTCGGTGAAGGTGTGCAACACACCTGACAAGTGTGCAAAGAGATCGTTCGGGTCCTTGTGGGAGCGGCGTTTTTTTCGATGATGTATATCGTACAGGCAAGCAGACGAACAACAGACGTACGTTTTGAATATTACATCGTAAGGGTCAGTGACCTCCTAAACGTGCATTTCCAGCAAACTTTCAGCAGCGATTTTCAGGACCATTACATAACTTGATCTGTGGTGTTGTGTACAATAATTCTTCTCATGTACGTACTTTGTTTGAAATGTTTGAATGAACGCGTAATTTTGAGTGAACTAGGGGCAATTAAAAAAGTACTAAACAAGGTTTTCTCATATACGGATAAATTATCTCGTAGCTCCATTAAAAAAAACAACTTTTTGTGCGAACAGAACGCAATGTCCTCATTTACATGACATTAGACGCACTTCTTTTAAAACTTTTGAATTCTTAAAAATTTCGCAGCTATTTTTTAAATTATCTCTTACGATGTTAATATTTACATTACAGATATGTTTACATAGTAATTTACTGCCTTTGTGGAGACAAATTATTTAAATGTTTAATTGTAAAAGGAGGATTCAAAGAGTGTTTTATTTAAATCTTGGTAGTTATTACAATTAGTGTAAGAAGCCCACTGCAGTCACTAATTATGCAGTATGGTCGGGGTCTATCTTAAATGTACTAAACTAAAACTAACTTAATACTATTCTATAACTAATTACAAAGCCTCTTTGGGACAATTTTTAGTTTCGCATAAATTCATTTTAATTTCCATCAAAAGTTCTTGTAAAAATGCTATTCGCTGCGGTGCGCCAGCGAGCTTTTCTACGCCCAGGGGCATGCGCGCCGCTTCGCGCGGCTTCCCTTGATGGCCCGCGCTATGAAGTGCGACGATCGCGACAGCGAAGCGGGAATGCGCCTGAACGTGCCCGCTGAGCGCCTTCTCCCATGGGTGTGCTCGTGGGAACGCAACGAACACCACTGCAGAGCCATCTGGCGTCTGCTGCCCGCGACTGGTGAGTGCTGAAACTGCCGTTGTATCGCGCTGACGTCACTGCTACTAGGGCGGGAGTTTGAGAGCGCCAGTCGTACATGCCTAACGAGGTGACTTACCAATTGCCTGTTATCTTTATACAGGTGTGTCACATTTCATATATATCTTCAACCTTGACAAAAAGAGATACATGGAATAGTTTCTGAAGAAAAACGTAGCTTTTTTCAAAAAACGCTCATCGCTCTGTTCGTTTTAAAACTAATGTATGTCAATGAAGCCAATATCTTATATTTTAATAGACCTTTGTTTCTTTCATTGCTAGCAAGAAAGCAGAAGTGCTTACAAACTTTTTACTTTCTTGCCCTTAAGAAGGAACAATTTTTAAAAAACAGTTAGTGGTGGATTTACACATAGGGTGTCCCTGAGTACTACACTCTGTGCTGTCCTTTTTTGTATTATTTATTTTTTTAATAAAGGCATTAAGTTTTCAATAATTTCCAAAGCATTTATTCAATTAATAACAATACAACTTTTTATAATAAAATGAATAATATTACACAGGACAAACTAACATTTTTACGAATCTGTAATATTTGTCAAAACGACTTACTTAACGGTGGTAACATATTTTCATGCAATTCTGGTATTTATAATTACATTACACATCGTAGAAATCACGTTCATCAAGTATCAGTATCAACAGCTCACTATCCGAAATCCACATACATGTACGTTACTTTAAAATGCATTGCCAAATGACATTAAAAAATTGAAATTACACAATTTTAAGTTAAAAGTAAAATATTTTCTGCTGCAAAACTGTTTCTATAAAATTAGAGACTATACTGATTATCAACAAGAAAAATAATGTTTATTTTAACAAAACAGTGATATGTAATGAATTAGTTTACATTTGAATTGTATATTTAAAAAAAAAGTCTTAATATGCTTGTAACAAATGATGTACTTCAGCTTCCAGGTCAATGACCCCCATCTCGATCAGGTTTTTGTCCAGTTTCCCTTATCCATGGAGCAAATGGCCCCTTGTTTTGCTTCTGGACGTAAATGTAGCTTCACTATGTGCACATTTTGTTGAACTCTCCTTTTACTTGTAGGAATAGAGGTAAGGGCGGGTTACTATTTGTTAGCAATACATAAAAAGAAAATCTGCAGTTCGTTTACCATAGCAAATAAGTTTTCTATAACTCAGGAATGAAAATGTCTAGTTTTTCAAATGTTGCAAATCTCGAGCTTTTTAAAATTTTATTTTTATTCATCTATTTATCTTTAACTTTTAATCATCTTTCAACTATTTACAGGTAAAATGAGAAGGGATTCTGGAACTTTAGAAAACGTGTGCTGTTGATCTTCTCCCCTATACGTTACATACAGTTTTTACTGTTTTTTCACTAAATAAATGTAAATCTAAACGACATGAACAAAGAGCCGGCAATCCTATCACTTGCTAAACTCCACGCCGACCTCAGGAAAGTCTATGAACACGTAGATTACATTACTAGAGAGATCAGTAGACCAGAAAAGTTCATACACAACTCTGATGGCTGGACAGAAGTAACGAGAAAGAGTAGGCCTAATTATGCGCGCATTCCCAGTCATCCGTCCGTGATTGATCACCCTTCTCCCCACTTCCCCACTCGCAACCGGTTTTCTATTTTTCAACAATTCCAGCTCCTTTCCTCCATTGCCAACTTTTCCATCCTCACGTCAGCCTCACCACCCATCCCAGAGATCAGCATAAAGAAGGGCGACACTTAGTCTGCCCTCAAAAACCCAAAATGCAGTAAACAGGGCAAGACAAAAACACCAACAGAAAACACTCCCTCTCAAATAAAGTACTTATATTAGCAGATATCCACGGTAGGAACCTTTCCTCCACCAAGAGAGAAACTCCCTTCAAAGTTTTCTGTTACTGGTGTTTTCAAACCACGTGCAAGGATTGCACAAGTAATTGAAAACTTACCATTACTTACAATTATAGGTGGGCAGAACGACTAAATCATGCCAGTAAATTTATCCCAGAAGAACTACCAAGAATTCTAGAGTCTCACACTCACACTAATGTCATCATGACTACTCTGTCCCCCTGGCACAATATTACCACAAACAATTAAATTAAAATGGCAAACAAACATTTAAAACATCACTTGAGAGAGACATCAATTGCACTTCTTGATCTTGACAGTCTCCCAAGAAACCTATTTACATAACATGGTCTCTACCTAAACCAGGTTAGCAGAAACTAGGTCTCATGTTAACACAACACGTGATGGCCTCTTTTCCATCCTCGCAGCCACACACCTCGTACCGACCTATACCTACACCTACACCCACCACCTACACCTACCTCCACACTACCATCTCCATCTCCACCTACCTCCCCACCACCACCTCCATTTCATGATCCTACCCCAATTGCCACACCTGCTCCAACTTACTCTCCTAGTCCAAATACTCAGCCAACGAACAACTTTCTTTGCAACCACAGACCACATCCCACCAATCATCTGTAGCAACCACACTTAACAGGAAAACCTGCAACAACAAATAAATATATGTAATTTTTGTATCATGTTCATCAAAATGTACAGTCTTTAAGAAATAAGCTCACAGATTGAGAAATATTACTTGGAGAAGACCTACAACATCATGCTTTAGTGAACATTGGATAACGCAACAACTAGATAGCACATACATTCCAGGTTTCACCCTAACTAGTGGCTCATGTAGGGAAATAGGCAAATCACATCATGCTTAGGGTGGAACTTGCATCTTTGTTAAAAATAATAGTCTTTATGTGTCAATCTCAGATTACTCCTCTCTCTTAAAAGACAAAGACTTCGAAATATCTATTAGAGACGTACCAAAATGAGTATGGATTTTATGTACATACCACCTTACAGAAAAGACAAATGTTTTCTTAAAAATCTTGAAATTTATCTTGTTAAACTTAAAAGAAGCAAAAACTTTAAAATTATGTTATGCAGTGATTTCAATATAGACTGTTTGTCAAAATCAAATGAAGAGAAACTATTCAAAAATTTACTTAAATCATTCAACTTACAAACTATTCTAAATCAACCTACCAGAATATATTTTTAAAAAAAGGAGTACTGCCATTGATCAAATAACAATAGACACAAATAATTGCAGCTATTCAGTTGTTACAGACAAGTGTTTATGTAACCATATAACACCATAGAGTTTAGTGACCATACAGCGCAAATACTCAAACTCAAAATGGCCACAAAAGTTATTAAGGAAACACATTATAGAGAAAGCCAAAACTTCTCTCAGGAAAACTTACATAAATTTAACTGTTTAATACATTCAGAAAACTGGGAGGAGGTGTACAAAGCAACAGACACAAATACCAAATTTAACTTATTCATTAACATATTCCAAAGTTACACAACACAGTTTTCCCACAAACACTGAAAAAAAATAAAAAACAAAAACTCACAAATCATGGATAAAAAAAGGAATCAAAACATCATGTGAAAGGAAACGAATCGTGTATGAAACAATTCTTCACCATGAATGTAGTTCTGATTTCGTAGCTTGGTACAAAACATACAAAAGTATCTTGAAGAAAGTAATTAAACAGGCGAAAATGTTAATGAATGATCAATGCATTGCCAAAGCACACAAGAAAACAAAAGCAATGTGGAACATTTTGAAAAATACTCAGAAAACAGAAAAAAGAAACACCGAGAACATTGAACTTCACTACAAAAATAATGTTCTGTGCAACCCACAAGCAGTTGCAAACACATTCAATAGCCATTTCTCAGAAATTGGAGAAAAATTAATTCACTGCAACTCTTTAAATAATATAAATATGCAGACAAATATCCACACTTCAACAAATGTAAACTCCATACTATATATTTGTGAAACATCACCTGCAAAAATACAAAAAATCATTAATCAAATGAAAAACCAATTCTTCACAGGACTGGATATCGCTGACATCCTCATTAAAAATACTGCAACAAACTTATAAGAACCGCTCGCTCACATTTGTAACCACTCCTTAATGACAGGTATCTTCCAAGAAATTCTCAAAAAAGCAAAAGTTAAACCACTATTCAAAAATAGCAAAACACACGATCTCATGAATTACAAACCAATATCCTTACTATAGAGATTTTCAAAAAATCTAGAAAAGCTTTTCAATGATAGATTGACAAATTTTCCCAATTCAAATAACATATTGACAGAAACCCAAGATGGATTCAGAAATGGTAGATCTACAGACACAGCTATCTTCACCTGTCTAAATTACATAATTGTTGCTCTAGATCAGAAAGAAATACCCATCGGTTTGTTTCTAGATCTATCAAAAGCATAAAAAGATTTCTACCCATTTTTCCCCAACCTAAATGATAAATTATGGATAGTCACAAGGATCCATACTAGGCCCTAT
The DNA here is from genome assembly GCA_017312745.1 of Gryllus bimaculatus. Classification (NCBI taxonomy): domain Eukaryota; kingdom Metazoa; phylum Arthropoda; class Insecta; order Orthoptera; family Gryllidae; genus Gryllus; species Gryllus bimaculatus. The sequence continues at coordinate 1,965,681 of BOPP01000058.1, read as the reverse complement.
ACTATTTCTATTAAACATCAATGACATGCCTCTTACCCAATAAAAGGTCAAAATGGTTCAATTTGCAGATGACAAACATTATTTTTAAAGTAAATACCCAACAAACTACAAAATGAAGCACAAACAGACCTAGAAGCACTAGTAAAATGGTTTCAGGAACCAGAACCCGTGGTAAAACTTCATGTTTTCATAAATTTTTTTCTGCTTTTTAAGTAATTAAGGATAAATAAATCACTTTACAATTTTGGTTTTAAGTAAAAACATCTAATACAATATTTAAAAATATTATTTAAAACAAGTTAATCTGATTTAAATTTTAAAACATAAGATTTTTAAAATTTAAAGAAATCAGTTTTTTCAGCCTTACCAAAAATATATAATGGGTTCTTCAATCTAATCACAAAATTATAATTCCAATCAACTATCAATATCATCAGTTTCACGTTACTGGAATGACACGTTACTACACTGGGTTGTAGTGTACTTTATTTTGCATCATGGAATCTTCCTTAAAAATTCTCCTCTTTATAAATTCCAGCCTTTTCTAGTCTATTCAACTTTCTTTGTGGTTTTGTTGTCTTTTTTGTTGATTCTCGGTGGATACAATGCATGAAGAAATCCAAAATGATGGTGTTCCAAGATCAGGATCTAAGATAAGTGAAGATTTTAATTTAAACAAGTTGACATCAAATAATTGAACAGGTATCAACATTCCAACAGTTAGAAAACTGGACCAATTTTTCATTTTTGTTTCCTATTACTAATATGAATTTACAAAATAATGAGACATTTATAACATTTTTCCCGTTTTTCATTTATGTATTCACGTTAAATACTCATTGAAAATTGTTATATGTAACAAAGAAATTATTTAATTGTCAACAGATCCCCATTTATTGGGAAGATTGTAAATTTTCCACTATAAAAAAAATCTCTTCTATAGAAGTGAGGTTCTGTCTCACCAATTGTACCAGGGATGCATATTTAATTAATTTTATTAGTAAATACAATTTTATTAACTTTTATAATATTTCATACATAATTTACCAATTAAATCTTGGCGATTTATGTTTTCAACCATTGTTCATGCATCTGTTGATTTTTGGAGAGCTTATGAAAGGGCATCCTCCAAAAGGTTAAGCATCCTCTTAGGGAACATTTACCCATCTTCTGCAAATAATACAATTAATTCTTTGTAGTAAATCATAAGAAAAGCATATAAAAGTCATGGATATTCGCTACATGCACCACAACCAGCTTTTTGCACAAGTTTACTTTGAAAATGCGCGCCAAATCCTAACAGCTGCGCTCTCTGCACCAGGCCCCAAACTGAGGAAACAAATCCCCCGATTTTTAACATTGGTGAGGTGGTTTTGGAACATTGGTAACATTTTAACATGGAGTGAATCGGCCCTGGTGTGTATACCTGGTGTATACTCTCTGATGTGGGAACCGGAGCTACCACAACACAAGTTGTGACAGTTCAACTGACTCAGTTGTGTTGTGGTTGTGTTGCGAACGTATTCGTTTCGTTGAAACGAATGCTGTACGTTATGATACTGCGGTGTTCTGGGTGTGTTAGTGAAGTGATTTTAGTGAATTTAGCGTAAGATATTGCATCTTATTAAGCAATTATTCTTAATTCCTTTGAGATGTCTTAGGTTTTGTTGCGAACAGTCGAAACGGCTTTGCGACTTTTTCGGGTACAAATTATTGCAAGGACGAAGAGCATAACTAAGAAGAGTTATAATTTTTTCCCCCTTCTCTGAATCAGAGCGGCTACTATGAGTTGTGGGTCGTTTGAATGAAGGTTGTGAATAAAACGGTTTACATATGCCCAATTAGAAATTATATTTGTTGAATTATGCACATACTGTAGTATTAAAGACATTGAGAAAATGAAGTTACCCAACAAGCTAGAATGTATTGTATTTTCTAGCTCGATGGTGTTACAGTATTTGGCATATTTCATTGTAATGGTGAAAGAAAAAGTTTTAAAAGTTGGTAAATTTATTCGATCATTGAACATTAACCCGTGATTTGTAATTTCCTTTCGATTTGAATACTGATATGTATGTGTTAGTAGCAAAATGGAAACAAAATTTTTGTATCCTTCATTCAAGTTTATGAATTTGTAATTTATGAGACATATATGTAGGACTCTACCTCTCATTCACCTATTTTTAGAAAGAGTTTTTTGGTGTAGTCCTATGTTAAATGGGTGTGGTTCTTTGTTGACAGCTTCTAACTTCATTATAATTAATCCCTTGTGGTTAAAAGTTCTCAATTCCTCTAGAAGAAACAATAAAATTAGATTGTGTGAAAATAACACATTTGGGGTTGCAATGGACAGTCGTGTAAATCTGAGGGACAGAATAAGAAGTTTCAGATTTGGAGATTGATATTTGTTGTTGAATTTATTTACTTTTTTGATGGTTTAATAGATTTATTACTATTAATCTTCCTAGTTCCTGAGTGCTCATAGGTGAAAAACAATGATAATTGATGGTTAATCTTGCAGGTTTTAAGGGTGATCATGAGAAATTATGCAATTATTTAACCACAGAACAAATTCCCAAGTTATGCATGACCAGCAATGAAAGCGCTCTTCATCATGCCGTGGATTATAATTTATTTCTGTTTAGACATTGGCAGTGCACTGTAGTTAGTCCCATTTGTAATGTACCACACATTTTAACAGCAATTTGGTAACTTCTATTGACATTCATATTTTTCTAAAATTATCTAAAACTCTCTCCCACTTCCTACAAAAATGCTCCATTCTGAAGTACTGCTAGTTTTAGATATTATGTTTTAACCAAAATAGAAGTTTATTATACGTAAGTGTGTGTGTCTTTAAGTAAGTGCATAACTATGTAATTTAACTAATTTTATTGCTTTTGTCTTACAGATTTTGATGAAACTTGAATTATCTGCATAATAATGGCTTACATAATTGTGAAAGATCCTCTGTCAAAATGTGTTACATGTGCTACCCTTGCAAACTCGTTGAGAAAGCAATACTACTGTGAAAAATGTAACTGTGCATTTTCAAAACTATATCACCTGAGGTTACACATGAAATCACATACTTTTAGGTGTGCATTGTGCTCTCGACGTTATTTTTACAAGTCATTACTAAGGAAACATATACACACAGAACATACAATTTCAAAAGTGCGAGAAGAGGGAGGAAACTTTAAATGTGAAAAATGCTCCAAAATCTTTTTAACAAAACAAGAATATATACTTCACCAATGGTCAGATCATCTTTATAAATTTCCATGTATAAACTGTCGAATGGCATTCAAGACAAAAGGAGAATATGATAATCACAAAAGAAAAATGCATCCTGATAAATTTCATTGCTTAAAGAGTGGTTGTCAAAAGGTATTCAAGACAAAAGAAGAATATGATTATCACATAAATCAACCTCATCAGGTTATATTTCAATGCTCAAAGAATGACTGTGAAATGGTATTCCAGACAAAAGAAGAATGTGATGACCACAGAAAACTAAGTCATATTGTTAAATTTCAGTGCTCAAAGATTGACTCTCAAATGGTTTTAAAGAAAAACCTAAATGATAATCAATGTCTTGTGTCAAATGGTGTCCAAAAGAAGAAAAGATCTCATCTTGATAATTATTGCTGTGAAAAGATATTCAAGACAAAAGAAGAATATGATAATCACAAAAAAGAACATAAACTGAAGGAATGTAAGATTTGTGGGAAGAGAAGGACAGATATGAGACTTCATATGATCAGTCACCAACCAAAAAGTCATGTTTGTAATATTTGTAATAAATATTTTCGTTACCATCATGATGTTAGGAAACACTTGTTATTACATTTGAAAATCAAACAATTTAAATGTGAGTATTGTGGAAAGTCGTTTACTCAGAAAGGTAGTTTAACTTCTCATGAGAGGATGCACACTGGAATTAAACCTTTCAAGTGTAAAATGTGCAGCTCAAGTTTCTCTCGGAAAGATAATTTGGCAACGCATGAAAAGAGTGTTCATGGTGGAAAAGAAGCTAGGAAATTTTCATGTGATAAATGTAAATTTAGTGCGGTGAATCAAACTAAACTAAATTACCATAAAAATAATTATCATCAGAAAATATTCCAATGTGATGTGTGTTCTGCAGTCTTAAGGTGTCAGAAATCATTAGATAGGCACGCTTATACACACAGTGATGAGAAACCATTTCCTTGTTATTACTGTGATCGGTCGTATGTTACAAAAGCAAATTTTAGAAGACATCTAAAGAAAGTGCATTCGTGAAGAACGTGTGGAAGCTTTAGTGCAAATTTTTGTGACCAATGGAAATTTTAGTACAAATAAATTTCTATTTTATATTGTGATAAAACTTTGGAAGTTTACTAAAAAATACAGTTATTTTTTTGAAGATACATATAATGTTCTGAAACTTAATATCTTCAATTTTTTTTGTTTTTTTTTTTTTTTGAGAAATTAAGTAATTTTGTAAGAGGTATGTTAGGAATTATTGAATATAAATTTTTCAAGTATATGTAAAAGAAATAGTGTTACATTAAGAGGGGCACAAATGTGATATGTGATGCTACTGAATGAAGTTGAGAAATGAGAATGACTAATAAATCAATTAATTTTTTGAACATTTTTTCCTGAATGTTATTTAGCCAACCCATTTTCATAATTTCCTTTACCATACTATACTTTCCCAATATAGGGAGAAAAAGTTTGGGAATCTTTTCAACAATAGTTTTGATTTTTCAGTTTTATAATCAAAGTTAAAGGTTCTTTTGAGCTGTTTATTTGAAATGTTGCACACGTCAGAAAAAGATCTGTTAATGCTGTTCCAAAGACTGTAAAGATTTATGCAGATGGTTAGGAGGTGCTCCCAATTTTGTATCCAAAAAGTAAGATGTCTGGATGGACAAGACGATTTTAACAAGATTGCCCCCCCCCTATTCTTACTTTCCCTGATTCTCCCCCCTCCTAATTTCAATGATGAAATATAAAGAAAATCCTTACAATTAAAAAAATAAACTTAATCAAAATATTAAAGTATTTAAAGGCGAGTTTTGTTAAAAAGCTTTAACTTTTCATCACCGAGTCACATTCTCACATCAACCAGCAACATTTCATATTATAAATATTATCCAATAATGCGGGACACATCACTCCATCATGTTAATTTTTTGCTTATAGTTTAATCATAACATTTTTATTTTAATTTTTTAAAGAATATCAGGGGCTCCTAGGACCTTCAGACACGTGTGTTAATATGTCACTGCATGGATTATGTAATATGAATGTGCCATGTATAACTCGAAAAGCAGCGTCTGTTATCTGTGTGACAATACAGCTATGGGTAACAACCAAAAATAGTCATCTATTCATCTATTTGTTTTCTCATTTAACACAATTAAAGAACAAAATTTAAAATGAAATAACATATGTATATGATAAGCAGATTATGATTATATATACAAATTCTGACTTGGGTAGCATGCAACTGCGTAAATTAGGAGCGGGTGACTGAAGGCTACCAATTTTCAATACATATTCGTTTCAAATATGTTTTAAATAATTTCGAAAATATTAATGTGTAAATGTATAACAAAAACTCCAATGTACGAAAGGAACAAATAAGTAATAAATATGAACTAATATACACATCCTACCTTATGTAGCATACAACAGCATCTAATCACCTCTAAATTAAGATCAAGAAGCGCAGAATTTTCAGAGTGAGTGACTAGTTTTGATGCCCAATTACTCCAAAAATGCTCATATTTTCAAAAATTTCAAGATGACCTTATTTGAAAATGTGTTTTTAAAGAACACATTTCATTAAGAAATAAATTGTATAATTGTAATTGTAAGAAGACGCCGAAAAAAATTTATTTATTTTTTTCAATTTTTGAAAAATGACAGTTTTTATCCAACATTTCAACAACAGGATCAGAAATTAAAGATTCTGTTTTCATTTCAATCGGTCTGAATCTTAAATGTGTGACAAAAATATGAAATGGAATGGTTGAAAATTTTACATGATATTATTTGTTGTGAAATTTTGCCACCCCCTAAAAGTGCCATGCGGGTTGGGCTGCCCCTGCCAGCCCCGCTACGCTACCCCGCTGATATATTGTCAAAATTAATGTTTGTATGTTCATTTTAATTGTTATTTTTCCTTTGTTACTCCTCAATATTTAAAACAGACATTTAAATTGTATATTACCAGGTTGATTAGCATTCGCGTTACTTTTTTTATGTTCTGGGGCACATTGTGGCCCCATCGTCAGGTGTAAACTGTAATACATAAAAATTACACATAAAATAACAAAAATATTGTAAGAAAACTGCTAGATTTTTATATTTAAAAGAATAATAAACACATTTTTTGATAAAATAATTTTAGTTGAATGACTCCCTATAAAGTGGGCACAAAATCACCATTCATGAATACGAATACAACTCCAAATCAACACATATCCACAATAAAATGTGGATATTTTTATTACATTATTGCATGATAATTTTTTTTTAATCTTAGTTGATTTCGCACAATATTTTGTGCTATTTTAAAAAAATTCCAAAAAAAAAAAGAGAAAAGATTCTCTCAAAAATGGCTCCAATTGGTTTTTTTTTAACTGTTCAAAAGAATAGTGCTAATTGCATTCTTTAATATGACATAAAGTTCATTTCAGGGGATTGTTGTTTCAAAAATTACACAAATGTAAATTTTTTTAAAGATCTCTCACGCCGGTAATATGTACATTTCTAGCAATTTGTAAACAATATTGTATTTGTGAGTTAGAGTGCTTCAAATGAAGTTTTTCGAAAACTCAAAATTTTTCTTTTACAAGAAATTTCAAATTTTGTATTGACAATAGCGGCTAAACGCTTCTTTTTTAAAATGGCTCCAAATTTTTCATAGGAAATTGTCATTTAGGACGAGGTTCTACTGTTCTTTAATAATCTTAAAATAATACTTCGCTCTACCATTAGGAAACCGAAAAAAAGAGAGAAAAATTAAAATGTACTTTGGGCTGCGATAGATGGCAGCTGGAAACAGAATGTGGCAAGCTAAGATCAAAGGAAATAGAAAACTAATGCGGGAAAGTGTGCCATTTTGTAGCACCACTAGTTTAGGTATTCTATCATCTTTCATTCTTTTAACATGGTCATACCAAGTTAATTGTTTGTCTTTAATAAATCCTAAAATGATGTACTCTCTACTCATTTTTTCTCGTATGTTTACGTTTCGAATTTTGTCCTTGATTAATCAAGCAACTAATAAAAAATTAATTTCCATTTCTAGTAATTTATTTCTTAAGTTTTGAGTTAATTTCCATGTTTCTGATACATACGTCACTTCACTTTGTACTATTATTTTGTACAATAAAATGTTATTTTCATTTGAAATATTTTTGTTCCGTTTAACATAGAAGGAATTATTCTACCTTCATTAATATTGTGTCAAATATTTTCTTTTCGAGTGTCGCTTGTCCCTAGCGGCGATCACGCTCGAAACCCACTCGTAGCTTTGTAGAGGGAAATTGTGAAGTGTCCGTTCTAGTCGGTAAGGCGATATGGCGGACAGGCAAGCCCAGCTTTACGGTTCTCTGTGAATGAAAACTGCCTCCCCCCCCTTCGTGTCGCTCTCCATCGCACAATATTTCCTAGAAATGCCTCCACCAACTCATCCTTGTTCTTCGCTTCTAACTTCACGACTTTGGCGCATTCTAGCGGCGGACTGGGAACTATTCGAAGGAAATTACTGAAAACAACCCGAAACAAGCCTGATGAGCCCTCAATACATATCATACTCTATGATCTGGCTCTATTGAAATTTGTATTAACAGTTTTCTTTCGACATACGGCCTCTAGTATTGCTTCTTTAAATTTTTCAATTTGTCCTCTACTACATTGTTTTCGTCTCCTTTTCTCATTTCCAGTTTTGTGCTGATTTGTGCATCAAAACGGTAGTATAATATATATTTCGTATCAGGTTAAGTGAGCATTCTATCACGCGTCAAGTAATATACGGAGTTATCCCACTTGTTGTTACGTTTGTCAATGCTTTGGGTAAGATTTCATTTATACCGTTTTGATGCACAAATTCCAGCACAAAACTGGAAATTGAACAAAGGAGACGAAAACAATGTAGTAGGAGACAAATTGAAAAATTAAAGAAGCAATACTTAGAGCCGTATGTCGAAAGAAAAACTTATAAGACAAATTTCAATAGAGCCAATCATAGTGATAATATGATATGTTATTGAGGGCTTCTCATCAGGCTTGTTTCGGCTTGTTTTCAAGTAATTCCTTCGAATATTCCCAATCCCGCCGCGTAGAATGCGCCACAAAGTCGTGAATGGTTAGAAACGAAGAACAAGGCAGAGTTGGTGGAGCGGGCATTTCTAGAATATTTGGCGATGGAGAACGACACGAAGGGCGAGGCAGTTTCAGTTCACAGAGAACATAAAGCTGCTTGCCTGTTTCCGCCATATGCGCGCTTACCGACTTTAGAAACGGACACTTCACAATTTCCCTCTACAAAGCTACGCGTGGTTTGGAGCGTGATCGCGCTATGGGACATGCGACACTCGAAAAGAAAATATTTGACACAATATTAAAAATGAAGGTAGAATAATTCCGTCTATGTTAAACAAGGAACAGAAAAAATATTTGCAAATGGAAAATTAATCATTTTATGTTGCTTACAAATAATAATAGACAAAGGTAAGGACTTAATGTACAAAACATTGGAAATTAACTCAAGAAACTGTAAGAAATAAATTACTAGAAATGGAGATTTAATTTTTATTAGTTGCGTTGAGTAAGTCATCAAGGACAGAAAGTTGCGAAAGTAAACATACGAGAAAAAGATGGAGTAGAGAGGTACATCATTTTAGGATTTATTAAAGACAGAAAACAATTAATCTTGGTGCATCGACCATTGTTAGAAAGAATGAAAGATGAGTAGAAGTACCTTAACTAGTGTGCTACAAAAGGCGCACAGCTTTTCCCGCGATTAGTTTCTATTTGCGCTTTGATCGTAGCTTGCCACTTCTGTTGTCCAAGCTGCCAGTCGTATCGCGGAGCCCCAAACTCAGTTTTTAATATTTTGCGTCTCCCTTTTTTTTTTCGGTTCCTAATGGTTGTAGAGCCGAGTTATTATTTTAATTATTATTAGAAGAACAGGTTAGGAACCGTCGTCGCTGTAAAACTCACACTTTCCTATTGGAAAGAATTTGAGCCAATTTTGAAAAAGCGTTTTTAGCACGCTATTGTCAATACAAAATTTGAAATTTTCTTTGTAAAAAGAAAAATTTTGGAGTTTTCGCAAAAACTTCATTTTAAAGCACTCTAACTCACAAAGTTACAATATTGTTTACAAATTGCCTAAAAATGTACATATTACCGGCGTGAGAAGATCTTAAAAAAATTACATTTGTGCTAATTTTTGAAACAAACAATCCCCTGCAAATGCAACTTTGTAGTCATATAAAAGAATGCAATTAGCACATTACTTTTGAACAGTTTTTAAAAAAAAAAACCAATGGACCGATTTTGAGAGAATCTTTTCTCTTTTTTTTTGGAATTTTTAAATAAATAGCACAGAGAGAATATTGGCGAAATTCAAACTAATGTATAATTAATAAACCAAAAGAGTATCATGTCATAATGTAATTAAATATATTATTCCATCATTTTCGTTATTTGTTGTTGAGATGTTTGGTGATTTGTTGAAAGTAATTCCTTTTTATTTTCTAGTATTCTAATTTGATATATAATTGTATGATTTTGGTGAAGCCCCCACTCTGAAAATATTTAGGGAGTGCGATTCAATCTAAAAAGTATTTTATCCAAAAATATATTTAGTGTTTATTATTACCTATAACCCCAAACAAGAAACCATCTAGGCCAGTTTCTCTACAACTCTAACCATAATTACCCATTGTGTAAATGTTTATTGTGTGCTAATGTATCCGTATACAAAGTTAATACACCCTGTAAGCGTAAATGCGTTTTCAAGAAGAACCAACAAATTAGTTCCCCAGAACTCATAAACAAACAAGTTAACGCGAATGCTAATCAACCTAGAATATACAATTTAAAGTCTGTTTAGTAAATATTGAGAAGTAACAAAATGGAAATATTTATTAGACAGAATTAAAACATAACAATACAATACAATGAAAATTATTACAATAATAATATCAGCGGACACATTTCCAAAAACTCCAACTAAATAATTAGTCCCCTAAAAACCCTTTCATAGAAGGTAATAATCCAAATAGGGGAAACTAACTGGCCAAACTAATGATATCAGTCTTCTCTAATGAATGCTTTTGATACGAAGGCATTAGACTGTAGCTGGAACTGGCAATGGGCAGCCCAACCCCGCATATGGGCACTTTCCTAGGTATTAAGCTGGCAAAATACCTTTCAAAACAACAAAAATAATTAAATCATTCAGTGTTAAAATTTTCAACCATTCCATTGTCATATTTTTAGTCAGCAACATTTGAGAATTCAGGAAGCAAATCGATTTAAAAAAATGATATTAAACAAATCCCTTTAAAAGTTCTGATCACGTGCGCTAAAGAATGATAATGTTGGATAAAAAAACTGTGCTATTATGTATCTGTTCAAGAGAGAGAGTATTAATAAAATATATTATATATTAAATTTTTTTCTCTTTTCTTTCTACTAATTTGCTACTAATTAATATCATTATGTACTTTTTCTTAAATTTAGAATTCTTTTCTTATTATATATATATCTACTAACAAAGTATGTCCACTTTCATTCTTCCCGAACCACCTTTTTTGAAAATATGAGCATATAAATTATGGATTAATTTATAGTTTTATTAACAATTAAGATAAAAATTGGTGGCAAGTACAATCAAACTAGCAACTTCACTCAGAAATAATACTATGCTCGCATTGCTTGTATTCTTTAACTTTAGGTAAATTTGGTGAGGTTAAGTATTCGTGATGCTTACAAATAGAGGTAGGATGTGAGAATAATATTAGTTCATATTATTACTTATTTGTCCTTTCGTACATTGCGATTTGTTAAGCCTTTAAATTACATGTACACATTAAAATATATTACCGGAAACCTATACCATTTATTATAAAAGACATATTTGAAAATCAGCCCGGTATATGAAAAAAGTATTGATTAAGGTTAAAATTGCGTTAGGCCTTCTCCAGATCACAACTTCTCCCTTGCTATGCCTAATTTACGCATTGCGTATGCTACCCCCAAAGTCAGTAATATAATTCCCTGTTTATTATTACTAATCATAATCTGCTTATCAAGTATACATATCTTATTTCATTTTTAAATTCTTGTTCTTAATGTGTTTTAAAAATGAGAAAGAGAACCCAAAAGAATGAATCTATGCTCATGATCTTTATTTTAACCCGCTTTGTTACCTCCATAAGTACAACTCCTTGTCCATTGTCACACATAGAAACAGTATCTGCATGTCACTTTCAGATATACATCCATTGAGCACCCATTTGCAGATTAAATTCTCAAAAACATTCAGCGCATTCATAGCGTGACATATAAACACACGTGTCTGAAGTCCTAGGAGCCCCAATTGAGTACTTTAGAAAAAAATTAAAAAAATAAAAATGTATGTCACTAGATTATAACTATAAGCAAAATAAATTATACACTATGTAGATGTTGGGGAATTATTCAATCTTCGTGCCGCTGTTCACCGAGTGAGTGTGCGTCATGACCGCATATTGGATAAATTAAATTAAATCGATATTTATGGAATAATGGTTATGCTGGTGGCGAGTGTATGAACAATGTGCAACTATCATTTCTTCACAAACGTTTTTGCGCATCTTTTTCATGTTTAAAAGAAAATTAAGAAATGAATAATTGTCTGTTAACAAAAAACTTCGCCCTTAAATACTTTAATATTTGATTAAGTTTTTTTTTTTATTTAAATTTTCTTAATTATTTCATCATTAAATTAGGAGAGTAAGAGATAAGAAAAATCAGAGAGACATTATAAGATCATTAGTGTGCCAAGGAGAAGTTGTGTCAAAATCCGGCATTTTGACACATCATTCTCTATCAGATATATGAAATTCGGTATCCTCGTATTATGTCCAATCCAGATCTTATATTCTTTACCACCTGTTGAGTAAATATAGCAAAAGTCAGCGACAACGACATCTCCCAGTCCAATCCGGAACCATCCTCCCATCCTCACTACGCTGTATGGAACAGCGAGAAATCGGAGTTAACAGATGCTAGTTCTGACGGTAGAGCAACGGAACAGCAGACCACCGTTTACTTGCACGATGTCAATTACCGATTGTCACACGGATGTTGTTTCGCAAAATAAAGTTTTGATTTCTCTTATATAATGCTGTTATAATGAAAAAATTAT